>OZ007529.1:12132399-12158868 GCA_963931895.1 Eupithecia pulchellata
ATTTAACTGGACAGGCCTATTAATGTAAAAAGATTTCTTATTTTACAGGAGGATTTAACCCTTTACTCAACATTCCACTCTTGGATTACTCCAAAAGACAAGTTTTGTGCCGAGAAATTTAAAGCTAAAGCGAATGATCTGAGAGATTTTATCGCGAAAGTGGTCATGTTAGATGCTTTCCTTGAAGACACTGTCTTGAGAAGGACCGATTTCAAGTCGCCGTTTTCAAGTTCTCAGGTATGGTTTACCTTAGAAATTAATATTGCTGACATTACAGACCTTAGGCCTTAACCTGTTGTCCAGGGTCATTCATTAACTGCATATAATAAGCGAGCCCGCGCGCTACTTATATGTTGAGAAAATTGATAGCAAGTAATTATATTTTGCAGGATCCAATACAAGCAGTCAAGACAGATAAGAAACCTAAGGTGTCAAAGAAAAATAAGGATGCTACAGGCACGAAGATAAAGCGGACCAAGAGGAAATCAGTAGATTCTGAGAACTCGGTGATAAAAGACTTACCGAGAAAAGTAGCTAGAATTGTAAATATAAATAAAGATAAAAAAGTGGAAGAAAACTCTGAAGGCTTTAAAACAGGTGCAACTGATAGTAATGAAGATTTAATGCTGTTGAAATGTAAAAGTAGAAAAAGTCTAGTTTTATGGGATAGTGACTCTGAAGATGATAATGCAACCAAACTGCAAGAAAATAATAAAAGGAACACCAGTGAAAGTCAAAGCCAGCAAACACTTCATTATGACAGTGAATCGGACTCTGATAGCCACAGAGACATGGTAATTAATATATCGAATGAACTTAAGAATACACATAATAATACTGCAGACAATAATGCTATTAATACCATTCACGATAGCACAATAGATACCATTCACGACAATGCTAAAGATGGAGAAGACAAAAGTGTTTTACATCATGATGAAATAGCTAATATAAAAGCAAACAATGAAACAAATGTAGATATACATCAAATACCTGTAGATAATGAATTTAAAAATGGTATATTTAATAAATGTGATAATATGGATGAGTACTGTGGAAGTCTAAAAAATAATGATGAAATAAATCATGATCCTGAAAACACAAAAGAAATTAATAAAATCCCCAATGAGGTCAAAAATGATATGAAATCCAGTGAAGATTTATTTTCAACAGATTTGTCTGACAGAAACACATTTGATAAAATTGCACATGAAGCAGCAGTAAAAAACAATACTGTGAATGAATGTGAAAATGAAAAGACTGAACACGTTAAACCAGATAATGCGTCGTTAAGTAGTTTTGAACTAAAATTAAAACAACTAGAAGAACTAACCCTGAAGAAGTATAAAGGAACATTCTTTGATAGAATATTTTAAAATTAAGTATAGATCATGAAATATATACCCACTGTAAGGTTTTGGTTAGTAGTTCTTCGTGGTTTATGTTTTAGTATAGGTGTCAATTCAGACGTCGCCAAAAGTACTATGGATAAATCTTAAACTACTTTGACAGCACTTACAAAGTTGCCGGTATCCTTTTCGTCTTTACTAAAAGGGATTCTTAGGTGAAATAAAAGTTAGTTTAATTTTGGCGGCATCTGAGTTAATACACATTGTTACATATATTATTCTATACTCACCTGAGTGGAGGGTACAACTTATGCTGAAATATTGAAGAACTAAGCTTCTATTTCAGAAAAGGGTTAATGGATTTAAAACATAGTTAACTGATTTTCGATAAATATTTAATATAATGGAATTAACACCAATAAATTCATTTATAATCATTTGCCAATATAGGCTTCTTTGAACAATGTAATAAGTACCTATAAATAACTTTCTATTTACAGTAATTTACTATACAAAATACAATAGTACAGACAGGCTGTATATTAAATTATGCATAAGCTTTGCAAATAATATACAAACATCTATTATATTACATAATTATTTTATGTTTGTTACACATATGTAGCTTTAAGTTCATTACATGGAATGTTTAAATAGTTTTCTAATTTTATAAGTATTGTGTGACTTTTTCAGTAAAAGTATCATAAAATAAATATTTACAGTAAAAATACTGTTTTTCACACAACCCTTTAGGAACGCCTTTAAAATATCGGTAAATACAATTAAAAAAGCAAAATAGTCTCTAATAAAAAATAATCTCTAATTAATAATACATATTATTAAAATAAAATATCAATAAAATAGGCCCGTATTCCAGTATAACTAAAATGCTCCAACTGGTAAATAATTGGATGGAGTGAAAAGCTCGTCAACATAATTTGAACCCCTGAAGGTGAAGCCGATAATGACAATCAATATTTCTTTAGTCACGCAATGTTTAAAACCTTCAGAGACCAAGTTCAGATCACAGGTTTTTAAAGCCATGTAAGTAAACAATTAAAGAAACAAAATAAATTGCGATTAGCGACTGCTTTTGAAATTGTGTTGTTAAACCAATTCGCCTAACTAAAGATAAGATAACTCGACTCGGATGGTGTCTTCTATACGGGCCTTAATCTCAGATAGCTTTTAAAACTTTAGCGAACACTTAGGCTTCGTAAGGCGTAATTTAATTATAGTGCTCTCTCCATTAGGCTATACTTTTAATATTAATTAATAGCAATTATAGCTATCTAAGACTTCCATAATCAATTAATTACCAAAGCGGCAAGATGAGTAAAAATAACCCATAGTATTATGTGACTTGAAGTGAGGCTATTTTAACACCTTGCTATTGGTTTTTTTTTTAAACTTCGCGGTAAGTTAATAAATCTGAACAATTTAATTATGAGTACTATTTTAACGGGTCTATAGATTCTAGAGAGCTAACAAAAGCTTGCTAGACTTATACTGTAGGTTTCTACGAAGATTTTTCCTATAACTTGTTAGTCTCTCTCTATAGTCTGCGTAAGTACCAAAAAACGTGACAAGTGCAGATTAGATACGTTCATATAGATAAGGGTCTGACATAATTGTGTCAAAATTGAAACAGAGAGAGGCGGAAACGTGATGACTGGAGAATTGTTGAGTCGGTTACCAAGATCCGAGTCGGATACCAAGATCCACTCGATGGGCCAAAGGAGGCAGGTCTTGGAATTGTGTTAAACCAAACGCAGAGCCCATCTTCAATAACTGAACGTAACGTATGTAAGTCTCAACAAGATGCCTAGTTAAGTCTCCAGTGACGGATGAATTTCCCATACAAACGTAATACCAAATGATTTGTAATTTGAGCATATTTTCGCCAATTACTGCTATTATTAGAATAGTATTTAACTAGGTTCCTACCACAAGCTTTTTTTAAATAATGGTCTATCTATACAAATAATAAGAACTCCGTATTTCTTAAAAAAATCCGATTTGGTTTAAATTAATTTCAGTGAAGAGTTTTGAAAAATAAAATTGTTGTAGGAACCTAGATAAATGCTCTTCTAATACAAATAATAGCAGTACACACACACATGGTGAAAATATGCTCAAATTACAAATCATTTTACCATTAAGTTTGTAAGAAATTTATCCGTCACCGAAGCCTTAACTATTGTGTCGGAGGGATGCTTTAGCCACGGGAGTAAGATGCAGAACTATTCAACAAGTTGTTTAGCAGTGAAGGTACTCGGAGACGAAAACCCTGAAGATCTTATTTAGGTTCTCGATGGTCCCGAAGTCGAGAGCGCTGATGTCGTCTCCCGCGGTGTGCCAGATGCTGGGGAATGGGGATGGAATCACGTGTAGGATGTCCACGTCTGGGGAAATTAGAGAAATTTGTTGAGATTGTATCTAACTAAGATGATAAAGTATAATAATAATAACGATGAGAGAAAAGATTGAAAAATTACCAAAACATAATCAAATCACGTCAGTTTATTTGATGGCTTTCGTCAGCAGAGCTTATGAAATAAATAAATATATAATGCTGAACAATCCATACTGCTGCGTATAGCCCAAGTATAGGCCCAAGTTAAGCAGAGCTTGTATTATGGGCAGATGACTGATACTTAATACAATATATTACATAGATAGTAAGATATTTTACAATAAACGACCAGAAAACCCTGAACAATATCTGCAGATCGTACGATACGTTTCCGAGGCGGGAATCGAACCCGCAACCTCATCATCATCATTAAGCGTAATTCACAAGCCTGATTTTGAACTTTAGCTTGAATGTCGAGCGACTTGGCACCTCAAATCGGATGACATACATAGACAAAGAAGCCTTTGCCTAGCAATGGGTACCTACTAGCTAGCGACTGATAATGGAACGATAATAGCCACACCCACGCTATAGGTACTTAGTATAATTTACATAGTAACCGATCACTGACTACAGTTATTATGTGCCCCTTCAGGGCACTTTTTCTTTGTTCCACGATCAATGACTTTTTAGATCAATTTAAACAAGGTGTTCCAATTCTAATATAGGCAGGTATTACTGATCGCATCAAAGTCTTGTTGGCAATCGTCAATAATATTCATAATAATTTCCTATACAATACTCTGGTCATTATGAATCAAAATCAAAGTGCTTTATTTCCTTTAGACCTTACAGGACTCTTGGGCACATTACAAAATACAAATTACATTAGTAATACTAATGTATAACTACTATATCATGGTCGTTTGCCAGAACTGCGTTTTTTTTCTTTTAGTATTTATCCGCAATCGGTTTTTTCATCTCCCTCTGTAGAATTTTTGCAGGCTTGCTCTATTGCAGAACTTTTAAAATATCGATTAAAAATGAAAAATAATCTATATTAAATCTAGACGCGCTATACGCTTAGTTCAATGTGCAGCCTTCACTGCAACGTACGTATGTAACCTCGGTACTTTTAGCGGACTCATTAATTATACATGATCTGTACTCTACAAGTTTAGTTTGTCGACTAGCATACAAATTCGTTACGGACAAATAAGCTCCATTAGTCGGTTCTCCATTTCAAGAGCCGGAAAATTTGCAATTTTAATTTTGCTTTTCTTTTTATATTAAATTTTACAAGATTATTTCGGAGATGAAATTAATTGCGCTCTTGCACCACATGGGATGAAGCGAATCATATATATAGCAATATGAATCAGAGCAAGGCATAGCGCGATATATCTTCTTTAAAAATGTTCGAAAGACCACACACGCAGGTATAATTTACATTTCTATGACGTCACCAAGCTATGCTGTGATCAATTGATCTGTGATTGATATATTGCATAGCAAAGAAACTATATAAGTATTATAACATCGTTTCAGTTTGCTATGTATATTGGTTTGGTACCTATATTGCTATATATTATAGCTACGTCTGTGATGCTCAAATATGACTTACTTTAAGCGAGTTACTTTCCGCGAATTCCAACACAAAAAGAAAATAACTGCTAGTTTCGCTTCAGCCTAAATCTATACAGGGTCTGCGATAGCAAATGGAGATGTACTTCAGTTCAAGTTGATAAAATAAAGTAGTTACCTTATCTAACTATTTCCTAGCGTACATTTTATGTTGTAAGACTTAATTCATAATCATAACATAACATTTGCATAATGCGTTTTACACCATGTGTTTCTGAGAAGACTGTTACGGTATGATCCGAGAAGCGAGTTTAGTTAAACCCAAGTTAAGCGTATTAAGTTGTGAGAAAGATACAATGTTACGTCTAATGTTGGTTAGGTTATGTATGGTTTATTGTGATCATCAGATTATCATAGATTTGATAGAAGTAAAGCGAAATATCTCTTATTTCTATAAACAGCTTACGTTCCCGTTCCTATTCAGGGTGAGATTTTTTAAATACAATAAACCTTTTTTGTATATGTTTTTACTGCGCCCTTTTGTAAATCTGGAAATATCTACACGATATCATGACAGCTTACGTGCCGTAGCCTATAAGTAAAAGATTGAATAAAACGTAAACTAAATTATACGTTATATAGAGGTAGGTACATGTATTAAAGAAGTGAGAACTCTGTGATTTAGCAAACCGGGCTTTAAGAGCGTGCCATACCTCAGCCAAAATTCAAATTTCGAGCAGAATGATAAGATATGATTTTCGTATGAGTGAGAAGCACAGAGCGATAGACGTGCTCCGTATTTTATATTTCCAAAATAAAATACGCCTAATTACAAGATATTTACACAACTAATCGAAAAATTAAAAAGACGAAAACAAAGAAATTCTACTACGTTTCTTGACAAAACAAAAATTCAACAAAAAATGAGGTGGTTCCTGAGATAAATAGCAAAATGTGTGCAAAACATGTATTTTTCAAAAAATAAAAGTATCGAAAAAAATTCAAGATAAAAGTTCGAATTATCATTTACCTAAATATGAAGGTGGTAGCTTTCACAGATTCTGAGATAAATAACGATTTCTAACTATAAAATTACATAAGGTACACTCTTAAAGCCAGGTTTGCTAAATCACAGAGTGCAGTGCTTTAAAGCACTGCAAACAAAGTTAAGTACATAATACCTACAAATACTTAAAATTAATAAAAAGTTAAAAAATAAAAATATCGTTGAGATATAGGTAAGGCTCTTTAATATGTAGATATCTAGGTACCTATTAAATTATTTATTGAAGATCAAAACAAAAGAACATTTATAAACAAAACGTGGCATCCAGCAGCGATAAGAAATAAATAAAACGGCCATCGCCGCCTTGAAGGAAGCTATCATAATAAAAATTTTATTTGCTTGTTCTTTTAATGAGTACATCATACTTTTTGTTACACCGGAGTCTGCGCAAAAATGTTTAACCCTCAGTTACTTACGTCTTTTGTTATTTACGTCTTTTGGTCTGCCTTCTTATATGGAGCGAAACTGTGATTGTGATTAGTTACAAATTGTTACTCATCACAAAAACACTGTGGCGTAAGTTTGAGACAGAAAAGTGTATTGGAATGTAATATAAAGCACGTGTGTGTTGGAATGTAATGTAAAGCCCAGTCGAGCTAGCGAGCGCGATGTAGTGCAAATTTTACGTGATTATTTAATTAATTTATTTAGTTTACGCAAACGATTGTTATTCTGACGTGTCAGGGGCGTAATAGAATTAGTTAATTATAAAGTCATTTTGCTAAGTAGGTTTTGTCAGATGGACCCTTTAATTGTCCCTAAAAATTGATTTAAGAAAACATCTATTGCACTATTTACTTAAGAAAAGTGTTTTTATCTGTTGTTTAATTGTTCAGCCAAAAGTTTATCAATGACTCACAGTCTGATTTCAAATGGCATGTATTTTAACAGTTTTTCTAATTCTTAAACCGGTAAAGTACCCTTTGCCACCTACATACGTACATACCTAAGTTTTAAGTTTTTAGTAACTGAGTAACAAGGGTTAAGTTGAAACCGTGAACGGCGTGCAATGTATTTCTGTCTGTCTGTCTGTCTGGGACATCGAAGTACCTAATCGGATGAACTGATTTTGATTTTGTTCTTCTGTTTCAAATTTGATTCTACCAGGAATTTTCATAAGTAGGTATTGTTTGATGTACTTATGATTTTTATTAAACGACGCTAGTTCTTAAGTTGAAAAGCACTTACTTCTCCTCAGGAATGGAATGTGATCGTCTTCAATCATGGCTCCGGAACTCCTCAGCCTGAAGTATTTCTGCTCAGCTTTGCCTCTGTTAAAACAAATCACACGTTTTTATTAATTACTAAATCATAAAGAGATATTTGAAAAATCCTATTCTGTTCTTTTTTTCCTGTTTTGTTTGTATTTATTTAAAACCTTACGTGTATTCTTTACTTTTTCTTGACCTAATGCAATAATCAACATAATTTTATAATTACAATCAAAATAATTCAATATTATTAGCAGTTTTCAAAAAAATACTCTTTAAAATATGTAGTGCAAATTTAATAGTATTTTATATAGCCCCTGCGAATGCACCCTGTGAACAGTGGAATACGTAAATAACGCGTGAGCTATGTTTAAATCACTAGCACGCGTCTATCTCACATGTTAGGTACCTACTGAATAAAACACCTAATTTTTAAGACCTATCTCTACCTAGCTTAAAAGTCTTAGTACAAACATCCAGCACCGCTACCGCACGGCACAACAGTAAGCAATCAACTCGTCATGTTGTCATTCTTCAGTGACATAGTAGCATTGCATACGGCTAAAGCGCGTAGCCCGTCTAGTCTGCTATGCCGTCAAATAAAATGAATCTCAAAATATTCGAACATAATAGCATTTACTTCGACACGAATGTACACATAAATCATGAAAATCGGTAAGAAGCTAGATCTTAAGCACAAGTAGGTAAAATTAAATATCCGAAACCAATTTTTTTACTCGTTTACAAACGGACGGGGGTTATGAGGTTGCCACCCTATGTATGTAGCCGATTGTTTTTTCTTAGCTAAATTACACATTAGTTGGGCGCCAGATCGAGTTTTACCACCATGACATGACCCTGTGCTGTGCTCAAATAGGTGTTGGCTCAGCATGTGCTGAGTGGATTGCCGCTCAGCTAAAAAACCTTAATATTGGTGTTACGGACTTCAAGCGTCGGAGACAAGCTACGAGCTATTACGAGTTTAAAACCCATATTATTATGCTGTGCGGCAGTGGTGCGGCCCAGATCTGCGACCTACCACTTTTGAAAAGGTACCAGTATTAACAGACCGACCGACTATCGTTTTCATAGGGACTTGCTAAAGAAACTTAGTAAAAAAAGTGCACGTACCATTTTTTTGCCCTGCTTTAAAAAACAATAACATCAAATAAATAAGTAAGTAGGTACTATAATAAAATGTATTAAGTACATAACAATAAGAAACAAACGCAGCCCACTCGGGAAATCAACTGGCCGACAGACAAAACAAAGGTCAGAGTAAAAGAAAAGAAGAACCCACGCATAACCTTTGCTAACCCAAGCTTTTCCCAAGAGATTATAATTATCAGTTGGTAAGTAGAGAATGTTGCTAAATTGACGTAAGCAGCAGGGAGCCAACCTTGAGACAAGGCCAACGGGCAAGTATCTAGCAAAGGTTTGTTTTCTTGTTTATTAGAAAGTGTCGGATAAATGTTTCCAAATGGTTTGCTATACGATGTTTACGGACAATTTATTAACAGGAAAATATGGTAATTCCCAGAACTCGATATTGATTCTGCTCTAACTTGAAAATAAAAAGCCACTCTAATTTAATTATTTTAAGTCAGATGTCCTTTAATTTTGTATGCGGCTTTTCAGTTTTTTCAGATTTGAACTAGAAGGCTTGTACCCAATGTTTTATGAAGACTTTCTAGCATTTAATGCGCATACCTTCCACGCTTAATTGAGTTTCGATTAACATGTGATTATGTACTGTAAAATCTTTGATCCCGCCCAAAAATGCACACTGGACTAGTGCTAATATTATAACTTTCAATAATGTTTCACAAAAATTAACCATCATTCTAGGATATTCTAGACAACCAAAAGACTAGCAGACTAGTACGCAGAATTAATTAATGCGGGGAAATATAATCGATAAGAAAAATACGGGTATTGGTTAGCGGAAAATAAGAAGACAAGTGGGTGCAAGCTAAGCTAGTAGGCTCACAGTTGCACCCACTATTCTCCTAATCTTATCTCCAAAAGACGTTGGTGGTCGATGATGCCTCTTACCTGGAGTAGTTCTGCAATGTGTTCAGCTCAGCCAGCTTCTGCTCAGCAGCCGCGAGACGCACGTACCACTTCTCGGTGGATTGGAAGTAGCTATAGAAGACTGGGTCCGGAGCGCCCAGCAGATCCAGGAGTACCAACACGTCCTACAACAAGGAAGGATTCTGAAAGCTGGTACATGAGATATATTTTGTTGACAGTCATCGTAATTTTCGAATCTTTTTTTGGCTCTTCGTGTATATTTGTGTTAAGTTATCTTTAGATAATGAGCCGTGCATATAAATTCATAAAATTGAAATAAGTTGCGTACTCCAAGTATTAAGAACCTATTTAGAATAGATTAGACATAGTCTTCGGGTCGAACGTTTGTCTTGAGAATAATGGAATAATATCAATTTATACATAAAAATGACAGCACGATCTAGCCCCAAAGTGGGCATAGCTTGTGTTAAGAGAACGTGACTATTATACGTCCCACAGTGCATAATATCTGAAACAGCTGAATATTATATTTGAAGTAGGTAAATATTTAACAGACAGGCCAAATTTTCAAATATTTTATGCTATAATGACAGTTTTCCAAGGCAATTCTGAATGCTCACGAACTTAATCATCGTGACCATAAACGTTACCTACCTACTACGTCATAATAACGGATAACGTACCGTGCTATAATGTATCTAAGCATCAGTCAATTTACACTTTTTTGAAAGGATTTTGTGTTGCGAAACCGTTACCGCTATTTTTTTATTTTACACAGCTATTTTTACAAAAAAATCTATTTTCTACTTGATTTTACTTTGAAACATGGCCGTAGGGAGGGGGGGGGGTTTGGGGGTTCAAACCCCCCCCCCCCCCCGAAATGTTGAGGCACCGTTAATAATCAAACTTGAATAGGTAAAATTTTCTCGGATACGTACTCGTGGAAAGTGCGGCTTACTTTAAACATCTATTCTGTCTTAAAAACACAAAAATTTTTTCGTCCCATTTCGTCTCCGATTAACAACAGCGCGCTCTGAGTCGTCGGTGGCTGACGGGGCGCGCTCGCGCACCATGCCATACGATTCCTATTGTGTATCTACATACATTGTAGGTACTGTATGTAAGCACTTAAATATTTCTTTAAATTATTCTCTTTTGAAAACTCAAACTTTTTTTCGACAAAATTCGTCTCTACATTTTAAATGAGCTGGGTGCACGCATCGCATTAATTTACGGCCGATTCCAGCTAGGCAGGCAGATCACGACATTACTTTTAATTTTATAAATCAATAGACCTATTTTGTTGTCGTTCCGTAATTGAATTGCTTTCTCCGTTTACTGTCATGTATTTATTTATAACATACTTTTCTAAACTATTTGATAAGGGCCGAAAAGGGTAAGCACAAAAAATTTCGCGGCTCGCTCCGCGTTAATTCAGAATTATTCTAAGCTTTTTAACAACCTTGCGAAAATGCCACAATTTCTCAACAATTTTCAGCGGCCGCAAACACAAAAAAATATCGGCGGTCACTCCACTCACTGTTATAAGTTTGGCTCTAAAAGTTTCAGGGTTCGCTAATCATAATCTTTTGTCACTCTTGATTCTATTTTATAGATCATCCGAAAGGTCGCACAAAAAATTGCGGCTCGCTTCGCTCGCCGTTCATTCTGTAGCCTTATGGTCATTCTTATCAGCCTGCCGAAAATATGTAAAAAAATTGCGGCTCACTTCGCTCGCCGTTCATTCTGCAGCCTTTCGGTCAGTTTTATCAGCCTGCCGAAAATATGTAAAAAATTTGGCGGCTCGCTTCGCTCGCCGATCATTCTATAGCCATTTAGTCATTTTTATCAGCCTGCCAAAAATATGTAAAAAAAATGGCGGCTGGCTTCGCTCGCCATTCTTTCATAATAATGTGAATTATAATTATTATTATTATATTATTGTTATAGCTACCCCTTAACTAATACTACTAACTTTTTTGTCACCCGAAAATGACACTCGACGTTATTTATTTTTTGTATTTCTCACATTTTTTTCTTTGTTGCTGGCATACCAATCTCCAATCTCCAAAATTACCACCACAGTTTTTAAAATATTTGGGGCTAGCTGTCACATTTATTGTCACACTTTTGCCTACTTTTTTACAAAACATCGGAAAAATCTGAAAAAATTCGCGGCTCGCTCCGCTCGCCGTTACCCATGGTTATATATATTTTCGTATCGATTTTTTTTGGAAAGTGCTTGTTTAAAAACCACTCCGGGTACTAGCATAAGTACATATATAAAGATGTTGCATGTTGTCTCCGGCGGGTCTAAGGGTCGACCCCCCCCCCGAATAGTATTTCTGGCTACGGCCCTGCTTTGAAACCTTTATTAACAATTTGTTTGTTAATAAAGGTAAGGTGTAAGTAAAACTACAATTAAGTAACCAAATTAAAATAAGTATTTAAAATTGAGCTAGCTGCAAACTGATGCAAACAATCTACAAGTAGCTCAACTGATCCATATCAATACCAGTAGGAAGTGTGCCCACGACCGACGCACTGCGCTGGCTGCATTGCCTTGTTGTATGGCAATACTGATGCGCTGCGTCAGATACCAGCTCTCGTGTCGTACGTTGAAGCGACGTTCAACCAGACGCTCAAATATATTTTTAAAACCCGGAGAGCATCGGGTCCCCTTACCTAGGGTCTCCACTCCAAGTGGAGCAATGCGTAGGCTCTGCCGAGACCAGCATATTTGCGTAGCGCATGTCCTTGGAAGATGGGATGGCGGAAGTGTGTCGACGCAAGTTGCGTCCCACACAATTTGCCTCCCTAACTCCCATGGGACGAGTATCACTATCATACCGTGGGGCCTCTTACCATGCGTGACCATCGTCACGCAACAAACCATTCGGTTCTAGAAAAGTTGGTAGGTACGTTTATCGGTGTCAAAATCCCGCCGGATAACGTGAGAACGACTACTAGGATTTTCATTGAACCTACTTAGATAAGAGTACGTTACAAATCATCAGTAATCTTACACTTTTTTTTTATTTATGGTGGTACGAAACAATTATAAATACCTAGCTATTTATACAAAAAAAAACAAAACATCGTAGATATTTTTTAACAACATCATACGATTTTACTTTGAAATACAACATAAGAACGACTGCTTATATTTTCGTGTGCGTTCGCCCAGCAAAAAGTATCGTCTTTTCAAGAATCGAATGATGCAGATAATTTGTGCCCTATGTCGTGTAAATGTGCCCAAAATTTTAAATTTGTGCCCCCAAGGGCTGCAGAGTTATTTAGGAAAATCTGATTTTGCTGCACGAACGTTCGCCCAGCAAAACTTTTTTTAAAAAAAGGGTATAGCTGTATTTTAAATATGCAAAAAGATAGCTTAAATACTAGTGTAAATGTGCCGTAAAAGCAAAATTTGTGCCCCTAAAGGTTTTAGAGATATTTAGTTTTTTGCTGGGCGAACGTTTTGGTGATTTCTATATCTCGGAAACGGCTGAACGCACAGTCATAATTTTTTGTTCCTACAGATACGGTAAATTTGTGCCATTTGTGCCGTAATTTTCATTAACATGAGTAGCATGGTTCAGGAGCTATTATTGTTTTTCCTAGAAAACGGAAAAATGCTCTGGCTCTCGAATGAACAAGACCATCGACTTCACGTTGGTGCCGACTGGTACCCATTATACATTCACACGATCCTGTAAAGTTTCACCGGCCTACTACTTATAATAGACGAGTTATTAACGATTTTGTCTTTTTTTTGAGGTTATTTTGAGTGAAATTACTTAGGATACGAAAACACTAGTTTCCTGTGAGCTGGCTTATTACATGCTTCTACAATAATTTGAGCCCTATTTTAAGAATACGTATGCAAAAAATCATCTTTGTATACCTAATACTTTAGACAATAATGATAAAATACCATTCGAAGTATTTTTGGTAGATAACCAGACCAAATTCGAATGAACATTAAAAAGCGGCCGTACGATACTACAAGCTATCCTTCTTAAATCGTCATGATAATATTTAGTGTTTAGAGAACGTTGCGTACAAAAGTGGAATTGTCATTTTAAAAATATACTTTTGATGATGAATAATGAAAAATGATGAATATAATATGATGAAAAATGCTCTTTTCAATAAATAATTAAGTAGGTACCTACTTAGTAAGTACCTATACGTAGGCATACCTGTACCTACATATGTTTTTTATCTGATAATCCTAAAGAGTATCCCCTGTAAGAAAATAATCCACGGCTCTTTTGCGAATAAATAATTAGTAGGCTGGTTTGTTTGTTTGCTAAATCATAACGAGCCAACCTTTTCATAGGTACCAATATTATAATGGTAGGTAAGTATTTGCCAACACGCTCTACAAATTGATAAGTAAATACAATATTCAACTCGGAGTGACCGACGACCGTTGTGTGTGCTCTTCGAATGCACACACACACACATCCTTATCGCACGCACCCATAAGTAATTTGTTTTTGAGTCTGCCTGCCTCTCGGGTTATTGTAATTTACAATAGCATATTCATTGTTATTTGTCTATAAAAAATAAATCAATGTAAAAAAAGAACAATACTGTTTTGTTTATTACTTACCTTCTAAAAAAAAACAAATACATACTGTCAACGGCACATCAAGCTAGATCAGATGTCAAGTTGTACCTATAGGTATTTGGTGTTAAATCATTCATTCATTATTATCTCAACAGGTCACTGATGTGCCGTTGTCTCCGGACAATTTATTTTTAGTAATACCTACATTACAAATTATAGTGTACTAGATGCACCCCGCAGCTTTGCCCGCGAACCAGTTTTTTTCGTATAAATTTCAGAAATTTATTGCACACCCCCTAGGGGTTGTGTAAAAATACCTACATGTTTATTCAGTCCATAGTTCATTTATACCGAGTTTTGAGTGAATCGAATCAAGTAAAAATTATTTTCCATACAACCCTTACCACCATATTTAACCCCCTCAGAGGTTAAAATTTCCAAATTTTAGCCTATTTAATCCTACTCTAGGTCCTAAACTATCTACCTACCTACCTACGAAATTTCATTTAAATCACTTAAGTAGTCACAAAGATTACCTAGGTACTTATAACGAACATTCACACAGACTTTCCCATTTATTATAATAGTAAGATTATTAAAAACAAAATAATTCACATTTTATTTCATGTAAAATATTTTTCGTGACATAAATATTATTTTCTACTTAACAATTCTGTACGCATCTGTACTACTTAAATTTCATTACAACGCCACCAAGTAAGGAAGGATAGCTTGTAGTATCGTACGGCCGCTTTTTAATGTTCATTCGAATTTGGTCTGGTTATCTACCAAAAATACTTCGAATGGTATTTTACCATTATTGTCTAAAGTATTGTGTATACAAAGATGATTTTTTGCATACGTATTCTTAAAATAGGGCTCAAATTATTGTAGAAGCATGTAATAAGCCAGCTCACAGGAAACTAGTGTTTTCGTATCCTAAGTAATTTCACTCAAAATAACCTCAAAAAAAAGACAAAATCGTTAATAACTCGTCTATTATAAGTAGTAGGCCGGTGAAACTTTACAGGATCGTGTGAATGTATAATGGGTACCAGTCGGCACCAACGTGAAGTCGATGGTCTTGTTCATTCGAGAGCCAGAGCATTTTTCCGTTTTCTAGGAAAAACAATAATAGCTCCTGAACCATGCTACTCATGTTAATGAAAATTACGGCACAAATGGCACAAATTTACCGTATCTGTAGGAACAAAAAATTATGACTGTGCGTTCAGCCGTTTCCGAGATATAGAAATCACCAAAACGTTCGCCCAGCAAAAAACTAAATATCTCTAAAACCTTTAGGGGCACAAATTTTGCTTTTACGGCACATTTACACTAGTATTTAAGCTATCTTTTTGCATATTTAAAATACAGCTATACCCTTTTTTTAAAAAAAGTTTTGCTGGGCGAACGTTCGTGCAGCAAAATCAGATTTTCCTAAATAACTCTGCAGCCCTTGGGGGCACAAATTTAAAATTTTGGGCACATTTACACGACATAGGGCACAAATTATCTGCATCATTCGATTCTTGAAAAGACGATACTTTTTGCTGGGCGAACGCACACTATATTTTCATCAAACCTACTTAGATTAAATTACGTATTTAGATTTTAAAATAATGTTTGAAGTCTAGGAATATAGTTCATTAGTTAGATTTTGGAATTTAGCTCTCGATGAAATCATCTTTTAAACAAAAATGACTCTATCAAAATCAATATTGAGCATGCACCTAGCAAATATTGTTACACGTGTAGAAAGGCTCGTGGATCAAGGTTGTACCAGTCCTAATTGTGGGAGAAGTGTAGACACCTCGTGGAAGTGGGCAGCAGGAAAATAAACACAGGATCTTCTTGGGTTTCAATTGTTAATGTATTTATTCACACAATAAATACTCGCAATACTCAGATTGCCTCGATTTAAATTGGTATAGTTAACACGGAAAAACAATAAAAAAAGATTACAGTTCTTTGCACACAGCGGGGAGACAAGAAGCAATAAGGGAGGACCGGAACCTCCATCATGACGGAAGTTCAATATATGTCACACAGACATGACGTTTGGCATTGATGGATTACTATTAACGTCAAATTCAACACTACCCCTTAATCCATACAATGCCACACAAGAACATTAATAATATAAGGTATACACTTTACAAACAAAACATTCAGTTAAAGTACATACCTACATACAAACAATAGCAAACCATGCAGTTATACATTTTATATAATAGCATAGCAAAATCAAGTAAGATATCTTTACACAAAGAAATCAATAATTATTGGAGTCAACACATATTACAAAATACTTAACAAATACTAGTCATTATCCAGTCTTATCAATAAAATTAAGTATCAGACTCCTAGGTTCATATCACTTACAAATTTATCATGTTTTACAGTACCCAAAGCCTTGGTCAGTATATCAGCCGTCATACAATCTGTCTGCAAATATTTAATTGTCACAACATTATTTACAACTAAGTCTTTTACAAAATGGTACCTTACATCAATATGCTTAGTACGCTTATGATTATACTCTTTAGTTTGTAACAATTTATGAGCAGACTGGTTATCATTAAATATTGTTACATGATACTCATTGGGAAAAATCTCAGAAAGAAAACTTCTTAGAAAACATATATCTTTACATACATCTGTTATAGCAAGATACTCAGCTTCAGTACTAGAAAGAGCTACACATTTCTGTTTACGTGATTCCCAATTTATTACATTATTCCCCAGTTTTACAATAAACCCAGAATAAGATCTTCTATCAGTTGGGTCATTGGCCCAATCAGCATCTGCATAAGCAGTTAAATTCAATTTACTACTTTTATAACAATATAAAGAATAGTTAATTGTACCCGCTAAATAACGCAGAATCCTCTTAGCTGCCTGCCAATGAGTTACATCAAAGCAGTTGTTAAACTGGCTTAACTGACTACAAGCATATGAGATGTCAGGTCTACTACATACTGATAAATACATGAGACATCCCATAAGCTGCCTATAGTTATACTGATCATCACATAAATTAGTGTCACCTTTGACTAATTTACAATTGGTAGGCATGGGTGTTTTGGCTACTTTACAGTTTTCCATTCCAAAACGTTTCAATAACAATTTTATGTATTCTGACTGATTTATTTTAAGAATTCCATTTTCTCTATCTCTTTCAATGTTCATACCCAAACAATTTTTCAAAATACCTAAATTACAAACATTGAAATTATTTTTAACAATGGAAACAATGCATTATCTTTAGTACTGTAAAATACATAAAAGTCATCAACATATAATGCAGTTATAATAATTTCTTTGTCAGAACATTTAAAATATACACAGGGTTCACATTTACTTTGCGAATAACCGTTACTAGTTAACAATTTGTGAACTTTAGCATTCCAATTTCTACTTGCCTGTTTAAGGCCATAAATTCCTTTTAACAATAAACAAACCTTATCATTATCTTTACAAGTAAAGCCAGGAGGCTGTTCCATGTATATGGTTTCCTCAAGCTCACCATTTAAAAAGGCAGTTGCTACATCAATATGGTCAATGTTTAAATCTAGTTGGTTAGCTATTACAAACAATATTCTTAAAGTACTATGACGCACTACAGGGGAAAAGGTATCATTATAATCTACCCCTCTAACCTGAGTAAAACCCCTGGCAACCAATCTAGCCTTATACTTCTGAAAAACGCCTTTTGCATCATATTTTAATTTATAGACCCACTTACATTTAACAACATTTACATTAGGTGGCCTATGTACCAGTTTCCAAACATTATTGGAAATCATTGATTCAAATTCATTTTTCATAGCAACCTTCCACTCATGATTATCAGGTGAATTTACAGCTTCCTCAAACGATTGAGGTTCAGCAAGTGGATAACCTTGCGCTAATAACGAGAAGTCTATCTCGTAATCTGTGTACTTTACCGGTAACCGAGATCTGGTACTACGCACGGGACGTTGCTGAGACACAAGGGGTACCGGGGACAGCCGACTGTCTCCGCCCTCAGCCGCCACCTCGCGCGCGGGCATCAAGCAGTCCTGACGGACGCCGCCTCGAGCCGGGGATGCAGCAGGGACTCCCTCGTACTCACTGCCTGTGCAGTACTCATCGCCATCTGAAACATGGGAATTGTTACCTGTATTTTCACATACCAAATGTTCAGACGAACCCACAATTTCTTGTGTATTATTATCATTAGGCAAATCATTACCATTATTATTATCATTACATGTCATAAATTCATAAAATATTGTATTCTTTGTTTCATTTATTTCCTTCATATCATAAAATAAATTTTCTATAAATGCAACATTTCTAGATAAAATAACCTTAGTAGGATCTGATGGATCGGACAACCTGTACCCTTTAGACGTTTCCGAATAACCCACAAATATATACTTTTTGCTTTTAGGGTCTAACTTACGTCGTTTTTGCTCAGGGACCAAAGAGTATGCTATGCAACCAAAAACATGGAGATGACGAAGATCAGGTTTAGATCCGGTCCAAATCTCCTCTGGCGTGAGTCCTGAAAGAGCAGCTGTGGGACTCCTGTTCTTTAAATAAATTGCGGTCATAACCGCCTCGCCCCAATAGCGCCCACAGAGACCAGCACCTTGCAGCATACACCGAGCCTTTTCCATTAAAGTCCTATTGAGACGCTCACTTACACCATTCTGGCTAGGACAATATGGTACGGTCCGCTGGTGAATAATACCTTGCTCTTGCAAATATTTTATAAAATCATGATTAATATACTCACCTCCTCCATCAGTCCTCAAAACCTTAATAGGCAATCCTACTTGCTTCTCTACAAGTACTTTAAAATTTATAAAATGTGACAATACCTCTGATTTGTGCTTCATCATATATCCAAACGACTTCCTGGTGTAGTCGTCAGTAAACGTTACCAAGTATCTCGCACCACTCCAGCTGCTCTCTTGTAATGGCCCGCAGACATCAGAATGTATCAATTCGAGGGACTGGGTAGCCCGCCTTGCCTCTCCAATCGGAAACTGCTTGGCTGACATCTTTCCCTCCAAACATGCTACGCATTCCTTCAAAACCTGTTCATTATCAGCCTGAAACAGAATACCAGTTGCACCACCATTCTTTAATGTACACAAACCTTGCATACCTAAATGTCCGAGCCTCCTATGCCATACATCTATAGGCAATGAATGAACAGCCACCTGTGCACTCTTAGGTTCCTGTCTATCACACAGGAGAGAAGAATACACTCCTTGCGAATACTTCTTACTAGACGTACGCACCCTAAAATGAACCCTAAAAAGGCCATTATTACTTGAAGCAAACATTATTGGATTGCCAGAGCTTTTGTCACAAACAAAACATCCCCCTTTATCAAAAGAAACAGTTACATTTTCCCGTGTGAGGCAACTTACCGAGAGCAAATTATGTGACAGTTTGGGAACATATAAAACATTTAAAAGTTTCCTTACCATATTTCCATTCTCAATAATTATGGTACCTTTTCCCAAACACTCGAGTTTGTCATCATTAGCAATGTTTACATAATTTTTACATTTAACAAAATCTGAAAACAAGGATAAGTCACAGCACATATGAGCTGTGCACCCAGAGTCTACAAGCCATCCAGGGTCCGTATTGGCCAAAAATGCAGTGGCAACCAGCGATGTATCTTCAGTCTTCGATTTTTCTTGTTCCTTTTCTCTCTTGAGCTTGAAACACCTTGACTTAATGTGACCCGCCTTCTTACAGTAGTGACAGATAATTCTGCTTTTTGTTGCCTTTTTGTTCTTTGTGACATATGCTGTAGTATCTGCACTATTCTCAAAATGTTTCTTGCGACAGTCTTCCTGTAGTAGTCTGGTTCGTACTAACTCACTTGAGAGAGAATTTGTTATACACGCTGTCTCCAAATTGGACACAAGAGCATCAAACTCCTGCGGTAAGCCACTCAACAGTAGCTCTGCTACTTCTGCATCTTCTATAACTTTACCAATGTCTGCCAGCTGTTGGACCTTGGTCATAACACTATCTATGTAATTAGTCATGCAACTATACATACTATACTCAGTGTGGTGAAGTTGCCTTAGCAACAAGACTCTTCGATATAGTCCTCTGTCTTCAAAAACATTCGCCAATCTCTGCCATGCTTGTTTGGCAGTAACACAATCTCTCACGTGTTGAAAACATGATGATCTTACGCTTAGGCAAATCCTCGCCAAAGCTCGCTGATCCATCGATTCATTAGTCACACTCTCGGCTACTACAAAATCCCATAAATTTTCCAAAGTGAGAATCATTTTCATCTGAAATTTCCACGATGTGTAATTGGATACACCTTCCAATTTGTCCACGTTCATTCCTCCAAAAAGGGCTGTCGACCGCTGCTGTTCCGTATCGGTATCGGCCATGTCGACACAGTGAGGTTATGAAAAAATAAAATCCAAACGTGCTCACCACAATTTTCACTTGGACTGGTAATTTCTTCAAATTGCAAAATGCCTGGGCCCATAACCTGTAGAAAGGCTCGTGGATCAAGGTTGTACCAGTCCTAATTGTGGGAGAAGTGTAGACACCTCGTGGAAGTGGGCAGCAGGAAAATAAACACAGGATCTTCTTGGGTTTCAATTGTTAATGTATTTATTCACACAATAAATACTCGCAATACTCAGATTGCCTCGATTTAAATTGGTATAGTTAACACGGAAAAACAATAAAAAAAGATTACAGTTCTTTGCACACAGCGGGGAGACAAGAAGCAATAAGGGAGGACCGGAACCTCCATCATGACGGAAGTTCAATATATGTCACACAGACATGACGTTTGGCATTGATGGATTACTATTAACGTCAAATTCAACAACACGCACATCTGAAAGGAAATGTTAACTCATTGTGTTTACGATTCCGTTACGGCTGATTAATGTACACAAATTGAACAGGTAACGTGATAATGATAATCAGTGGCAGGTGAGCATGCCTATTTAATCGCTTTTTAAATTATTCAATCTCTACGTCAACGAGGCGTTAAGTCATCTCGCACTCTCTAATTGCGAAATAATCCAGAAGAAAGCAGTAATAAAGATTCGCTATAATATTACGCGCGATAATATTAGAAACTAATAAGTAATAATCCTACTTTAGGTTTATAGCAGTTTGTTTAATTTTCAATCGTAGTTTACGCAAGTGCA
This sequence comes from Eupithecia pulchellata, assembly GCA_963931895.1. NCBI lineage: Eukaryota > Metazoa > Arthropoda > Insecta > Lepidoptera > Geometridae > Eupithecia > Eupithecia pulchellata. The sequence continues at coordinate 12,153,781 of OZ007529.1, forward strand.
TAGAGGGAATCGAGCATAGCGAAACTAACCGATTTTAGGTGGTAGTTAAGTACCTACCTAGTTAAGCTAATAGATACTTAGTACTCCATGAGTATGTGTCATGTCAGCAGAATCATTAGTTCAGTTTATTTATTAAAACATAGGAACACTTGGATGAATTTTTTTTAAAACAATATAATACAAATAAGATTATCAGCTGTAGGTAAAGAAGCTTTGTTAAAAAATAAGTATAAGCATGTATGTGTAGTTGGCTGTATCAAGGTCTTGTCTATTATAAAAATATTTCATAGAGGTATGTAGGGATCCGACATAATCCTTATTCGACAAATTAATGAATGTATCTGAACAAAAAGGATATAAAATAATTTATGCTGTCTATAAACTATATCTACCTATCCATAATTATTTACCTACAAGATTTTTTAGCAACTTCATGTTACAAATTTTAAAACACTTTCCTATTTTAGATTACAATGGTGTTTGGGAAATTTGGCGATTGTCATACCTGCCTACCTAACTGTACATTTTATCTAAGCCCTAAGCGGAACTTCCATCTATAACGCGTTGATCGGATATGTAGGTACTAAGAACCGTAACATCGCCGGTTTCAAAACTAAAAAATCTAATCAAAGTAGGTAGGTACTTAATTTCCTTTAGGACACTTTTGGACATTCACAAAATACAAATTACAAAAGTAATACTGGGAAATAAAGTGCATACTCGACACGGTTATTTAACACATGAATGTTGGGCATAATATTATCTTTATTGACGCAATTTTGGTGTTATCATGGCACATTTCGTGAGGTTGAATAGTTCATGTTCTATCTATGTTAGTCTGGTAACTTAAAGGGGTAGGAGTATAAGGTACCTTCTTACGCTTTAGCTTTAGGTTATAGACACAGTGTACCGTGTACTGTGTTATAGATGAATAAATACCTACCTACCTACGCTTTAACCACCTATAATATAACTGTTTTACAGTGTTGTGTACTTACTTAGTTTAGTACACAAGTCAAGGCGACAGATGACTCCATAATATTAGTACTTGCGTAGCAAACCGCTATTCATTACTTTTATAAAATCTAGACGATATCGTCCGGTATCGCGTAGATATGAAAAGGACAAGGAAATCGTTAGTTCCCATAGATTCCTTATGCCTTTGGTAAATTTACAATAAATTAAAAATATTTTTCTCACTCACCATTCTTTGAAGATGATTCGCCCCATCTTTGTATGAAGTTTCTTGCCATTTCTTAGCGAGGTGCCGAGCCCCATAGATAGAGTCCTTGGGCCCCCATTGACGGAATGCTTCTTCACCATCAAAGAAGATGAACATCAGGCTTAATTTGTTGTTCTTGAGGGGTTCAAGCTTTGAGCACATTACTTTTGCCAAATTTATTAACATTGCGCATGGCACCGCTGAATCTGTGGCTCCTGTTGAATCATGGAATAATAAATATGAAATAAACAAGATAAAAAAAAAAATTGAAGCAGTTAAAACAATAAGTCAATAAATAACATACCCATAAAGACATGCTCTCTTGTATATTTGCTGTCATAATGACAAGCCAGTACCAAATATCGTTCAGCATTAGGATTCAACTGTGCAATGATGTTCTTAAAGTTCAAAGTCCCAAATACAGGTGTCTGGTCCGAAAAAACATTCTCTGTGACACCCCAGCCCAGTCCCCGCATCTCGTTTATAATGAAGTTACCAACTTTCTCATGGTTGGGTGTACCAACCACTCTTGGTACCAAAATTTGATCCAGTGTCTTCCTAAAGTGTTGCATATCCGACAGGTTGGCTAATTCTCTTACTTCTTCATCAGTCAGCTCTTGAGCTTCATGGAAATTCTGAAATAATCAAAATTCTAAATCTTACCTAGCTTTTGAAACAGTATGCAAATGATTTCTCAAGATAAAAACTCCAATTGCTAAATGCAAATTTTTAAGTGAGTAAAGGAATAAAACTGGCCAAATAAGATTCAGAGACCACGGAGGGTTACATACTGAACTAATTGTAAAAAAGAACCCCTAAAACAGGTATTTATGTAATAAAAAAGGACAATGCTAGCATGATATAGTCACCCAGGTATTACACTGACCCCATTATAATTAATATAGTTTTTTTTTAAATATTTGTTGTTGGAGCGGCAATAGTTATACAAACTCTATGATAATTTAAACTGTCTGCCTACTATTGTTCAAAAGATGCCTTGACAAAAGTAGAGACAGAGCAACCACACACAAAAATGGCTTTTGTTTTATTATTTGATAGGGGCAAAATAATTACAAATGCTGTGTAAATTTGGGGTGTCTAACTTCTATGGTTTAATAGATAGAGCCCTCTAACAGATGGATGGACAGACAGCGGAGGTTTAGTAATAGGGTTCCATATTCACCCTTTGGTTACGGAACCTTAAAAAGAAAATGTACTTCAATAAATTCGTATTATTAATACACAAGTGGTCTATGAATCCCAGTTGTATAATATGAAGGTCAGCCAGGCAGATTTTAGAAAGTATATACCAACAACTTATTACTACAACTTATGCTATGCTTACCTTTTCCTGGTAAAATTTTAAAACTTTATCACTTTTACCACTGTTTACAAAGGCGAAGCATAGGCTGGCCAGCGACAAATACACAACAGTTCTATTCATTTTCACGTGATAGAAACAAAATTTTCGCTCCGAGTTCAGATTACAAAAACGATAAACAGGCTCTGATAAAAGTCTTGGACTTAATACTGGTTGGTAAATAAACTTCAAGGATCCATTTAGAGAGAAATCTGATAGACAGTTTATTCTGAAACTTGATAAAATTGAATTTATATTTATTCGAATAACTGCAACTGTATTGTTTCTTCGACGGCCGCGTAAATAATGAATTGTGTTGCCAGCTTCGGACAAAATAAAAGCAGGAAGAAAATTCATCAATTCTTACTAACTGAGCGTTAACAACAGGGTGATGTATATACACATACATAACCTTTTTTTTTGAAAGATCCTCTGACTACCACGTTTTTTTTTATGCACAATTATCGTACTTACCTTTTCAGGGTACTGACAGGTATGTACAACTTTGCAGATTTTAAAACAGAACCATCATTCTAACATCTCTCTCAAGCTCTCAAGTCTAAGGTCTAAGAAAACGTACCTAAGTCGTTGAATTTTCTGTTGAATAACCTATTTAGAATAAAAAATGCCTATGCTTGAGATTTTTACGAGTTAATTTTACCTTCCAGTTATCAGTACGCTCGGTCACTTTAGGTTAGGCATCATCATCATCAGCCTGTAATAGTCCACTGCTGGACCTATAGGCCTCCCCTAATGAGCGCCATTCATTTCATTTATTCATCATTTGGGGGTTATTGTATTGCCCATAATCGCCAGGCTGAGCATAAAATACACATACCTACCTATTTCATTTTAGAGCCGTACCAAGACCGCTAAAATAATCATTATTAACCAACAATCTGGCAATACTGGTGAGGTCTCAGCTGACGATGACATTGACATCAATCGACGAATTGACAGCGTCGACAGAAAAACGGGCGGCGGCGGCGTCAGAACCAGGGCTGCGTTCACAACCTACGCTCGAGCGCGCTCGGAGTGCAACTAGGTCGTTCATGACCTCAGGAGAAACGCTCGGTTGTTATTAGCTAAAGCGTTCACAACCTGCGACGGTTGCAACTTTTTACCGGTGTAATTCGATCGACTAAAAACACTCTGACATTGACAGCTGTCATATTTTCCGTTGTCATAGTTTGTTATCTAATTAAATATCAAGATTGTACAGTTCAAAATGTTCAGTATTTATCAGTTATCGATCGTAGTTACAGTCAGTAGATACAATTTACCTCAAAGTAACCGCAAAACAAAAACAAAACAAACGAACGTCCGGCAACTGTAACGTCAGTTTTGTCATGATAATGTCAACTTTGACGTATAACAACTGAGTCGTTCTGAACCTTCGGATGAGTTAAAATTTACACCAAACAACCGCACCCTGAGCCTCTGAACGCAGCCCAGCGTCAACAGATGCAGAGCAAAATTATTAGGAAGGACGAAGGAGCAACCAATGTTCCGTAGACGTCAAATAAAAACGAATGAAGGGGACACTGGTAGAAAAGTGGTAAGCCACACACATTGCACCTAAAACAAGAAGGTCAAGTCAAATTAATAGTGTTCTGTGACCTTTACAAACACGTCACTCATTTTCGAGTGGGTGGCGGGAATTCAGAAAATATTATATTGTCGGTAGGTACCTACAACGTAGGTACATATTATTATGTACCTACATTACGTTAGTTTTGAGACATCGTAAACTTTTTTTATATGAGCGTAAGTAGTGAAAACTCGAATCAATGAGGCGTTTTCCAAAAATAGGCAACATCCATACCATACATACTAACCAACCATGAGGGGGCTGTGTACAAAACCGAACTCAAATTCCTGAAATTAGGCTGCTTTCATTAGGTAAATCTTTTACAGAAGGCAGGGAGGACTTTTAAAATAAAATTTATTACATAAATTAATAATTCACAAAGATGCAATAACATTACTTAGTCACTACACGATTTATTTCTTTCGTTCATCATAACGGACTTGAGTACAGCCGTGTTCCGTGATAACGAGTTCGACACATTCTAACAGGGTACCTACTCGCGTAAAACATGATTTCTTAAATATTTAGTTAGCTGATGATCAAATCCGATGCTGCGCTTGAGCTTGTACTGCGTGAGGTGCAGCTGCATGTGTCCGAGCACGCGCAGCACGATGGCGCCGCGCGGGTAGATGCGCGACGTGAAGGTCACCTCGCCGCCGCCGCAGAACACCTCCACCGAGCTGCGGTCCACGAAGATGCGCCAGTGCAGGTGGCCCGGGGGCGCCCAGTCGGCGCGCCGCCCGCTGCCGTGCCGGTCCACGCCCACCTGCCCGCGCGCCGCCCAGTACCGCACGCTGTACTGCCGCTCGCCCTGCCACTCGAACACCACCTCCGCGTCGTACGAGGCCGTGGTCGCGTTCACCAGCAGCTCGAACGAGCGCGCCGCCCGTCTCGAAGGACTCGCCGGGCGAGTAC
>OZ007529.1:12159068-12180932 GCA_963931895.1 Eupithecia pulchellata
CTCCGCACTAGGAGGAAATACACGACTATTATGTTCAAAATCAAAAAAATAGACATCAAAATCATTTATTTTGCACAAGTACACAGGTTTGATATGTTACAAGTTGAACGAAGAGACTACAAAAGTTAAAAACTGCGGCGTAGTCTCTTCGCCCGCCTCCTGACATGACTTTACAGTAAAGCTACATAGTATACAATTAATAAAAGTGTGTTTACAATACTTACTTATAAATAATTTTAGTTATACAAATCAAATACAAATTGTTTATTTACAAAAAGTGTGATTACAATTGTGGTTTGAGCACTGTCTCCTGTGGTAGCTACAATGTAGCTGTGTTACAGGTTATGCTTTTACTTCTACTTAAAGTGCCTTTTCAATCTTGATGGTTTTTAGTTCAAAGTACGTACTATGTAATACTAAATAGTACATAAGTTTAAAAATGTGCTTTATAAGGCCTTTTTCTGGAATTTAAACTTTACTTCACTTTATTCTGTACGGTTCGTACAATAAGTAGCTACGTAAATACAACTCCGCATTTTACGTAGTTGCTACCGCGGGACAGATCGAGGCGCGACATGCAGTCGCGTCTGTCCACATTAACATCGTGGATCATTAGATAGATAGAGAGAGATAGATAGAGAAGCATTTATTGCTTCTCTATCTATCTCCACCAAACCATCAAGATCAAAAAACTCATTAACACGTTGTCTTTGTGTCTTTCCCATTATTACTTAAGAGCGTGCCATACCTCAGCCAAAATTCAAATTTCGAGCAGAATGACAAGATATGATTTTCGTATGAGTGAGAAGCACAGAGCGATAGACGTGCTCCGTATTTTATATTTCCAAAAGTGTTATGCCTAATTACAAGTTATTTACACAACTAATCGAAAAATTAAAAAGACGAAAACGAAGAAATTCTACTACGTTTCTTGACAAAACAAAAATCCAACAAAAAAATGAGGTGGTTCCTGAGATAAATAGCAAAATGTGTGCAGAACATGTATTTTTCAAAAAATAAAAGTATCGAGAAAATTTTCACCAATCGTGTTTTTGAAAAGACGGAATCCAAGATAAAAGTTCGAATTATCATTTACCTAAATATGAAGGTGGTAGCTTTCACAGATTCTGTGATAAATAACGATTTCTAACACTCTTAAAATATTTCTCTGAAGTGCCCAACATATAGTAATGTTACCGGTCAGCGATGGCGGCGGCGCGCAGCTGGGCCGCCAGCAGGTCGGGTATATCAGCGCCGAGCGCGGCGAGCGGCTCGCTGCTCTCGACGCACGCGCACACGCGCCGGACGTACTCGCGCAGCGCCGCCTCGCGCACCTCCTGCGGAACATACGTAACCTTATTATACTAACATTTTGTAATAAGCTGAAGACAGCGCTATAGCGTTCATAAGGGGATAAGGGGAGGCCTATTTCTAGCGGTGGACCAAAACGGGATGATACTTATAAAAAAATTGTCAAAAACTATTTTTTATACGTAATAACGGCTTATTCATTGAATGTGTGTACCAAATCAAAGATATAAATTATGGAAATTTCAAAACCGTTATTGATAATTGTGTAAGTTTCATACTTTTGGAAATACTCTGAAAAGAGCCGATTTTTTTTCGTCACGCACTTGACGAATCTTGATTTTGATAAATAGAGTGATTCAATAGGAAAGGTAGTGGAGACTGCGACTCAGTAAACGTAGTGTAGGAAGCCCTCCTACCAGGTGGGATGACGATCTGCTAAAGACTGCTGGCAGATGCTGGCCGAGCACCATTCGCTGAAGACAGGGCGCTATGGCGCTCATTAGAGGAGCCCTATGTCCAGCAGTGGACTAATATTGTACATTACCTGTTCAATGTCTTTGAGCGGCACCTTCTGTGTGGCGAGCTGCGCGGCGTGGCGTTCCCGGAAGTGTAGGAACCAGCCGCGAGACTCACGCTCCAGGATGCTTTGTAACGTCGACGCGGCTTTCCTTAACACGTCGCGACGGTAGAGACGTAGGTCCACCTGGGAAGGTTTTAATCACTGCTAGTGAGGGAAACAGGTTATAACTACTGCTACTCAAAATCCGGAAATGTTAAAAGTGTTTCATCATCATCATCATCACCAGCCTATAATAGTCCACTGCTGGACATAGGCCTCCCCTAATGAGCGTCATAGAAGGCATCACGCTGGGCATGCGGGTTGGGGATCGCAGTTCGGCTTATTTTATTTTTTTCAGTTTATTTTTTATTATTTTATAAAAAGTGTTTGGCCTTTGTAAATTAAAGACTTTAAATGAAGTCTAGAAAATAGGGTTGTAACCACTGGTAGTGAAAATCAATGTGAAAAGGTTTTTCTTGATCGAATCTTTTTAAAGGTTTTATTTCTGTAAATCTTAAAGACTTTAAATTTAGTCTGGTAAACAGGTTATTTGTTACGGTAATGAAAATCAGTGTGAAAGGGTTTTCTCGATAGAATCTCTTTTAAGATTTTATTTCTATAAATCTTAAGAAGACTGTTAAACAAGTTCATAATTTAAGTTTTTATTGACATACTTAGTACCCATATAAAGTTTAGTAAAACCTAATTCAGGCACAAGTATATACTGTAGAATGTAAGTTATTGTTACTCTTTTAATAATCTTTTATCCTAAAATATTTTATTTATTTATTAATTGCTACTGCTCAGCATGCTTTATGCCAGACTAGATCTTACTATGCCACTAATTCCAATTAGACGCACGCAACCCTTATTGAACCAGGATTAAGAAATTACAATAGAAAACATTCATTATCATGTTGCTCGGATCATCTACATCACAGAGCGGAAAATGTCCTCTATCCATCAAGCCTACATTACCTGCGTCCGCTGAGGCGTGGTGTAAAGGAAAGGCACTCGCGGTATCGGACGCGGCAGCTCCCTCGTGTCCGCTTTCTCAGCGGCGGCGCGGCGCATCGCTCGCGTCACCCACGCCGCTAAAGCGGCTATGTCCTCTTCGTGTTCAGGCTAGACAATCAAATAGAATGCTATTTATTACATTTTCGCAAAGCTATACTAAAGTAACAACGAGAATTAATACAACATATTACACTAAAAAGTGACGCAAAGACAAAATTCAACACAGTATGATAAAGCCACATCAGTCATAGGCTGCTCATCATCCGCCTATAATAGTTCACTGCTGGACAAAGGATCCCCTAATGAGCGCCATATATGGCATTATTTATCATTTGCCTGTAATCCCCACGCTAAGCATGCGGGTTAGGGATTGCAGTTTGGTGGAGTTGTTCTGCAGAGGGTGCTGCAGCTGCCCCCCGGTGTTGGAAGAATATAAATATTGAACCAGGATAATGGCATTACAATAGCATATAAGCTGCTTGTCTATAAAAAAAAACCTAGTAATAGATGAGGAGGTTTGTTGCATATACCTTGCATATAAGCTCTGCGACGAGATACCTAGATCTCTCTTCTCTTATCTTCTTCTCCAGATCTTTGGCTTCCATGGACGGCATACCGATCATCAGGTCCATCAGTCTGCAAATTAAAACATTATTTACATAGAGTGCGTCTACAAGAAATTCTTCATCGGACCATTCGTTCCGAAGATTAAGGTCGCGGGCCACTATCACAACGGACGTGCATAAGGTCTCTATACTAAAATAATGCACATTTCTTCTTATAATAAACCGTGCTCGGTGGTAAGGTCACTTAAGTCAGGTTCCACCTGAAAACCAGCGCTACTTTTCATTATTGTGAAGTAGCATTAAGCTGAAGTGGGACCTTTTGGCCCCACGCCTTTACAACATGGAGCATAAGAAAGGATACTAAAAGGAAAGATTACTTTGTTCTAATATTTATCTTTAATTTGTTTAAGCATTTGTATGGTTATTAATGTTTGTCGATTTATACAATTTGTGGTGACACAGTTTGTAGTAAAGTAGTCGTGACTTTTGCGTTCTGCAGTTAAGCAAATTCATTCGTAAAGCAGAGTCCAACCAGTCACTCATCAACCCTTCGTCGCGAACACACATACACTTAAGTAGGATTACAGAATATCTTTATTAAAATTTATGTAATCTATTGAATAGACTTAGTTTAAAGTGAACAACATCTTTCATTTAGTCCAACCCACAATATTTATCTATCTATAGATTAAAGTAATATATAAATTAAAAAATTATACTGTTTTCGTTCTGTGCACCAACTCCAAAATCAAACATATTATATTTGTTGGACAAAAGTTGGAAGCTGTGGATAAGAAGAACCCACAGTTGATTTGCTGTCTGGTTTCAATCTCTCTCTATCATTAAATATATCAGACCTGTGTAAGCCAGCAAGCAGCGCCGCGACGCCGGAGCGAACAGACAGTGGCTCATCCCTTAGCAGGCGGTCGCGGGCTACGATCACGATGACGGCGGCGGCGCGCGCCACGTGCGTGTACAGTTCCTCCCGCGCCCTCACACGGCCGCGCTGCAGCCACCCCGCCACCCGCCACACGTGCGTCTGGCCGGGGAACAGGCGGGACGGGACTTCGAACTCACTGTACATCGATATAAAGGTGCATATTGCGAAATCATAAATTTTCATTACGGCGATAGAATTTGTGAAGGAAGAAACTGGACAGTGAAAGGTTCTATCAATTACTCAGGGTTTTTTTGTTATATGTGGTAATGTGGAGCGGACGGATAGTGTAGGAATCGATCAATTACATTATTCTAACTGAAATACACATCGTCGTTTCCCGTTTGTTCCTAATTGGTTGACTCCTACACGTTTTCGCTCCATTTTACGTCAGTGGGCACGCACCATTAGAACTATGTTTATCACGAGGACAAAATTTTGAATCTAATTTGGAATCAACATTGTAGGTACATTATTTGTTATTCTGTAAGAAATCAGACATACTAGTGCATTGTAAACACATACATTATTTCATGTTTCTTGATACATAAAAATCTAAATCTGCATAAATAAGACGATCAGTAAATACATCAACATGAAAATAATCAAATAACTAAACCTATCTACAGAGTAAAACACCGACTCATGCGTGACAGTAGACTATTTTACGATTAACAAGCATGCACTCTCTCTCACGAACTATTTGAACATTTTGAACAGATTTCGACCTTAAAACGTACACCGAGTACTCAGAATACGACAGACATGCTTAGGTTCTTAAAATTTTATAGGGTTTTATAGTTAAATAATATTTAATAACAGTTTTACGAAGATTTTCGATCGGGAAGGAGGAATATATTTAGAAATTACATCAAACTAAAGGAAATAGGTATATAAACAGTTTATAGTAATAGGCGAAGTTTTTATAACATGCTATGCCGGGGGTAAATGCCAAGACAAAATACATATATAGATTATAGATAAGACACATACCCCCATTCTCTTATGGAGTCCAATTGCTTAGCATTTAGCATCTTCGGTTTATACTTGCAATCCGTTTGCAGGCTTAACGAAAACAAACATTTGCATTTCAAAGTGGCATACTGATTAAATAGTAGAGTTAAACTTTCCAAAGGCTATCTGTCTTTGCTGTAAGTTCTCGTTTAAAATACTTGAAGAATTGAAGTGGATCGGCGACCTACCCTACATAAGGCACCTGTGAAGGATTTTAAGTCGCAAATATATGTACCATTAATCTTCACTAATATTATAAAGATAGGTTGGTTTGTACTGGATAATCTTCGAAACTATAGGTCTGATTTAACGAACTATTACACTAATAGGGAAGCTCATCTATTCTATCATCTGTGTCTAGTTAAACCTAACATAGGCTTTAAGGCACTTCTAATATCTATTACCTACCTGAATAAATAAATACACTAAGTAGTAATATTATAGAGAGGAAAGATTTGATTTACATTCATAGACTTTTTATTATTTATTTCAAAATCGTATCCTATAAACAGCTGATGGTGTCCACAATGTAGTACCACGATCTTGAATCAGGGCTCAGGTACGAAAAGCTGAAGACAGCCGCAGCTTACATCTGTTACATTTAGTAGACTCAGAGGTGCGTTAGAGACCTACGTCAATGGTACCTACATACCTAAAATGTGATGCACCGACACTCGAGCTGTAAGGAAGCCAACGAAGCTTAGCAATGGATATGTGATATTATATTACCGTAGCGACAATGCTCGGTAAAGCTGCGTTGTTTATCTACGTTTTCTATTCTAGCTAGATCTAGATAGAAATGTATATTTTACCAAAGTATAGAAAATGTAGGTCGGTAAAAATATAGGATATATTTTTATAAATATATTTTATCACAGCTTTTGCTAGCTGGTTCGTTTAAAAAAGATAAAGGTGGCTAACCTCATTAGCTCAGTGCGCGAAGGTGCGCCTGCGTTACTGGTTGGTTTTTTTCTATTCCCGCCAAGGAATGATTTTTTATCTGCAGTCATATTTTCTTGGACTAGGTGTTCTATGTATGAACTTAAAATAAAAACTCTGTCTATAATCCCGTAGGTACAAGCTCGACCTTTATAAACGATGCTGTGTTTTTTTTTTCTTTTTTATATTAAAATAATCTCGTCTGATCAGAACCTGATGATTAAATTAAATATCCAACCACCGAAATTTTAAGCTTTATTATAGTCAGAGGTTAGAAACCTAGTCCTATATTTTATTCACTAAAAAGTCTCAAAGTTTCTTTGCTAGCTAGCTAGACAGACTACGGACCCGCAAAGCCGAACTACGAGGGGGTCAAATGATCACACGCGTTATGATTACAAAGATCGTAATAAAATCCGCCTCCCAATTGGTATTCTGTCCGAAAATAGTCGACATTTTGTCAGGAATTTACAACGCTAAATTGAATCGTCACTCATTGGATGCATGTATGCGGACTCACGTATTAGTGTCGCTATCGAGCTATAGGTGCATGTTAGTTATTTACCTTTAGTGTTTCTTCATTTGTTCCCGTTCCTTTATATCCATTAATTTTGTGATATTAGCTTGTTATCTATCTAAATTATAGCCTTCATTATATTTAACTCTGTATAAACTTACTAGCAGTCCACCCGGCTTCGCAAGGAGTAATAAAAAATAATTCAAAAATTAAAAATTTTATATTTATATTATTTATTTATTTATTCAATTCAATTTGACTAACAGAGCTATGTTCCAAGACGTCAAACATTATTTTAAAAACTAAATACGCGTTGGGTAACATTATTGAAATATTCATACGGATCCCTAACTTTTTTGAAATTAGGTATTAGGTCCAGTAGTTTCAGGCCAATTCAATTCAAACAAACAATCAAATCTTTGCTCTATAAAATATTAGTATAGATTAAGTTCTGTTCTGAATACCTTAAGGTCACAATATATCAACATCAGAACTGTCTCTCTGTCGTGTCTGTACACGACAAACAAGTGATGATGATTCTAGGCGGCGAATTAATTAGAGAATAAGTATCATATTATCACAGTTCTGTGACATTTACTAGTTCACCGATGTCATATTGTAGTGGGTTAATCTAATTGTTCAGGCAAATCAGACATAAAAAGTATTTACATTTAAAATTGCCGTTTTTGCGGTTCTATTTTGTAAGTGTTTATATTCCATTAGTTGTATACGAAATTAGTAAAGGTTTTTAGGAAGGTTCGTCCCTTAAAAATAAAATTATAAACAGCTCATTTCTCGTCACTTGAAACGCTCAAGTTCGTTTTATATTTATTACTTCTAAATTGGCTGTGCATACTTTCACAGTATCGTCATTATACAGACAAATCAGACCAGAATAAGATTTATCATCCAAAAAAAAATAGGATAGGTTAGGTAATGTTTGTTGTTGAGAAATCAGTTTTCTTCAAATTCTCCACACAATACAGAAATTTCATAGGTACCTAATATTAGATGTTTTCGAGTGAAATTCCAACAAGACAATACAAAACGTGAAAGAGAGTTGGAATGGCATCATTACTAAAGTAGCTACTCATATGTACCAGATGTGATGACAATTAAATCGAAAAAACGTGTGACCAAGCTTAAAATATTTTATTGGCAGACGCGACCAAGTTACGAGTAAAATAAGCTTAAAAGTGCTGGCGAGAATGTATGGCTTTGATGATTCCTTATCGACTCGGAAATTTGCGATCATTGAGATACTTTTTTTTTTAAATGAGGTAGTATTAACGCTCACATCAAATATATATTACTGTAGATAAACATAGCGTCAGTAGGCCATAACAGCAATGGCCATGTTCGAATCGGCCCTTCTACCACAGCTCGTTGATCGTATAAGGTGACTAAAGAAAACGAATAATAGAAGGGGTAGCAGCTTCCTTCCTTCCGTATTTATAGCAACTCCACTGCAATCACCAAGTCGGCTTCCAATGGTGATCACAGAACACTAATATCCATGGTGATTCCCCCCTCTATTTGGGGTAGGCATATAACACTTAGCAGTGGAATTACGTGTCCTTAGTAAAGTAGGCGCGACCAAAAGTCGCGTCGCATATAAAATGAAAGAGCATATCCACTGAGTTGTGTATCATGCATTCAAAGTTAGAAAGCACAGATATTTTATAAAGTTAATTATTGTTAGGGATAAAACTTGTCTTGGTTGGGGTCGAAAACATGATACATTTGAGCAATATTGAGGGAATATACTTATGAGGCGGGACAGATTGACACCTTTTTTCATCATGACTTGTTTTGTTACTATATTAAATCACAAGGAGAGTATGGACAAAATTTAGGTTCTTGCAGCAGAGGGATGTAATAGATTTAAATTAAACATTTAAATATGGGCAGCTCTTTTAAGATTACCGTGTGAGCAAATAGTATTGCATAACTTGCTTGAAAATCTGATAACAGCTATGTCTTATCAGCAAATTAATATGAAGCTTTTAACTTATGAAATTTTAACGCCCTGTTGTCAACAGCATGAAAGTTGGAGCACAAACCCACTAACTGATATTAATGAGAGTGGAAGGGACCGCTTCCGTTGTTTAAGTGCTATTAATTTGTGTTCAGTAAATATGACAAGTTCAACTTTATTGACTTGTAACTTAAAAGTTTGAACATTAAATTGTAGCATAGAGAGTTCTTTGTTAAAGGCAACATTGTGTCTGGTTTGACACTTTTCTACCAAGTATTTATGGAGTTTTCTTAGCCATGGAAGAGTTGTATGCATAGTGTTTACAATAAAAATATATAATAAACAAAAACTGAATTATTTTAAAATTAAAATGATATTCCTAATTTATTGGAACTACATACTATAATGCCTATAAAATTATAATACTGTTCATCACTCATTATAAATTATATAAATTGATTTAATTTCTGGTTATACCAGATATTTTGCTTTTTAATTCATAATGAAATATTTTTCATCTTTAAATCATAACTTACCCCTTATCCCTAATAGAATAGAGCTGCTTGGGAGACAAAGGCTGTGGCTCAATGCCTGCATCGAGTGCTGCTGCGTCCAGCTCGTCACATGGCGGTGGAATGATGATGTCCTCAGGCCTGTTGCCGGGACCCGTAAATCGAGATGGAGGTAGAACTGTGACAGCCAAATTTATAAAATATTTAGAGATTGATCTTGTTTATGACTAGTTTAATGTTGTTGTAAAAATAAGAAAATATAAGAAAGAGGATAACTTACCGATGGGAAAAGTTTTCCAGTGGTATAGGAAGTCTTCTGCCACTTGCTTGATGCTGTTGACCAGTTGTTCGACCTCGGGCGGAGCGCCGATCAGCTGCACGTCGAAGCGGAGAGGCTCGCGCTCCGGCGGCGGCGTCTCGAGCTGCAGCGAGCTCGGCCGAGAGGACGTGCGCTCGCCGTCCCCAGACATTCTGACACGATGACCGCTGGCCGCAACCCAGGACGGCTCAGCCAGACAATTCCACTAATCGCATAATGATCCCCGACGCCGCAGTGGGCGGGGATACCACTTGACCGCGTATTATTTTATTATTTAAATTCATTTGATTCGAGTACATAATCCATTGTTATGTTATCGGGTGAACTATGTGACCTGGAGAGCACTTTAAACAAGAATTTTAGGTTTATTGTGGAACGTGATGATATAAGTTGTTTTTTCATAAAATTATATTTCCAATTCATATAAATTTTGATTGAAAATAAACTGGATCCAACAAACACAGCAACTCCGCGAAAGCGAAACAGCAAAAACCGTATGAATGAGTGAAGTAAAAAAGAGGTCAGGTCGGTCCCTCGGAATTAAAAGAACGAATGATCAACCACGGAATCTATCTGCTGACAGATGGCTCCTGATGGCTTACTGTCATTAGTGACAGATGATAGATTACTCACTGTCATCTGTCAGTACTGTGGTGACCATAGACAAACATGTACACAAACGTACACACTACGTAGAAAGCGGGAATTGCACAATTTTGGCACAAATATTTTGATAGCTGAATTTATTTTGGATGGACACTCGTTCTGACATTCGTTTGGCAAAGCTGTCAAAGTGATTTGTGTGGAGTTGTTTGTTGCAGGTTGTTGTCCAAAAAATACCTACGGGTTTATTTTATCTACTGAAGCACATTTGCATTTGGTATTGTTTAGTTGTATTCTGCAGTTTTACAATCCATGACTCGAAACTGGGACACAATTTACTGAAGAAAGCCATCTAATTTGACCGATCTAGGACTTCTATTTAACCGGATTAGGTATGTCGTTATCATCAGTTTAGTACATATTTTTTATTTATTTCCGCCCGCGTAGTGCTTTCCAAACACATTCTTTGCCCATGTCCTCAAATATGGTAAGTAGTCAGTCAAAATATTGTTTGTTATTGATATTGAGCATGTACATACTTTGATAGTGTAAAATGACAAACTATCTAGCGTAGCTCTGTTTCTTTTCAGGCAGCGATGGAGGCGATGGACATCCAGGCCGTCGAGTCTAAACTGAGTGATGTAACTGTGACTGCAATTCCCATGAGTGGAAAAAATATGCAAAAAGACTTGAGCCATAGTGGGAGCAGTCATGCAACTATATCCACTGTGCCAGCTGCTTCACCGTCAGGGGTGGGAAAGGACAAAGACAATGGCATGTCGAAATATGCCCAGCTCTTAGCTGTCATTGAAGAGATGGGTAAGGAAGTAAGACCTAGTTACTCAGGAAGCCGCAGCTCTGCTGAGCGCCTCAAGCGTGGCATTGTACATGCACGCATTCTTGTACGAGAGTGTCTCATTGAAACGGAAAGGTCTGCACGGCAATAGAGTTGAGGCCCTGTTGGGTAAAATAATTGATACTATAAAGATTACTGTGGAACAGCAAAAGATGTTTTTACAGTAGACTTGATGATATCAGTGATGATTTTGCTTGTGATTTTGGATCTTATGTCACAGTCAATTTTTAGAAGACCTAGAAGCCACCATGGTAAATCAATCAAATTAGTTTACTATAAAACAAAAACTTGTTATCAGTTATTATCACTGCAATTGGAAAATAAATAAGTTTCTAGAGACAGGGTCTTCAAAGTAATATCTTAGCAACACAACTCATTGTCCAGTGCACTCTCCTACAGAAAATATAAAAAAAACTAAAATATCAGAAGGTTCTTATATAGTTATCAGGTTTGATTAGAGATGGAAATATGTGACATAAAATGCTGATGTAACTTAGAAATGGCTAGCAATTTATTGAAAGTGTTTTGCACCAATGTCCTGATGATGTACAGGCTGTGATTAAAACATTTATTGTGAACATCTACCTCATACTACAAAATATTCTATATTTTAATATTTTTATGCATTTTATGATAAAGTGCGGCATAATTTCGATAGTTTTACAATAGTTTATTATACATTGATAAACAATTAGCACTCTGAGAATAGTAGGTAATATAATAATATTTGTTGTCTATGACAAAATGCTCTTCTGTGCTTCATTTGAATATTTATGCCAAATTGCAAGTAATACTAAAAACAGTGTGAAATAAACTTTCTTGACTTCATTTCACAATAGTAATAGTGATATATTAAATATTTACTTCCAATGGATTAGAGTTACTACTGAGAAATATTAGCCATAGAAAATTCAAGTCCGTTAGCAATACCTTATTTTATTATGATATTATTAATTTAAAAATATTTTTTGTGGTTCAAGCATTTGTCATAATGAATGAACTCATTTGCGTGCATAGCTATAAGAAAATGTGCTCACTAACTTTGGTAATTTGGTTTTTACGGTAGTTTTTAAGTTGTAAATAGTTTAGTTATTATTGAATTTAAAAAATCAAACCATATTTACCTATACCAATCATAGTTTGAGTATATTCTACTTTTTGGAATACAAAAGTGGGCCAATGTAGTAAACAATTGTATTTTACTGAGTTAACATTTGAACAAACAATGACTATTTAGTATTATGCAACATGATATAAACTTTTTTCCTCTAAGGACGTGTTTTGAAACATAATGAATGGAACATTGTATACTGCCTAAAAGTGAATAACATACAGGGTGATTGGAAGGTGGGTGCAAAGCTGGCGGGCGAAGGTAGTGTGGACTCTTTGGAACCATTTGAGCCATAGTTGTCTTAGACGATGTCGGACTATTTCTTTTTTAACAAAAAGATTTTTCCGACAAACTGGCATTGATTAGCAAATAACTGTAAAATTTTCAGTATTTTCCTTACCTCCTATAAAAAAATTGTTAAAAATGGTTCCAAATAGTCCACACTACCTTCGCCCACCAGCTTTGCACCCACCTTCCAATCACCCTGTATAACATAATATAATGATTTAAAATCACAAATGTGTGCAAGTCTTTACAACAATAGTAAATGTTGGCCCTACAGCCATTGAGTATACTTCTAGGAGTAGTTAACTGATAAGTAAAGTTTTACGAAATAGTTTTAAACATTTTATTAATCTCGTAAGTTACCATTAACTAATAAATTGTACTTAAAAGTTGTAATTGTAATTCTAATATTTCCTGCAATCTGCTTCATTTATTTTTGAATCTTATAGGTGACTAGAGAATGTGATTATGATTACAAAGAAAATGTGAGTCATAATTTTTTGTGAGTTAATTATGGCACTATAAATCTACTTTGTTCTGATATATGATATATTTAAATTGTTTAACACTCAAGAGAACATTTTAATATCTATAAAAAATAATATTTTAACTCTGATTTTATTATAATATCAAGTTTGTAATGATGTATTAAGTAGTCGCACTTCTTGTTTTGTATGCACTGTGGTTTGTGTATTTGTTGATGGTACTAGTAATTGTTGTAATAATTATGAATTTAACTGGTAGACGCACGAAATAGCTACGGCTTTTGCCGTTCAAAAGGCTCACTCAGAAAAGTCTGGCTAAACCTTTGCACATAAATTCTATGTTTAACCAGCATTCCATTCTGTCTCATTTCACATTCAACAACATTTTTCGAAGACATTTCCCTGAATACTCGAATCAAACAGGACTCAAACACTTTTTGGAAGTCTCTAATTAACTGCATATGCTTAAATTTGAGCTGCGAATGGGTATTCAAGGGTTTTTTATTTAACACTGGTTTTTACCCCTACATTGTTATAATAAATTTGCAAAACTGTCTTACATGTGCCCGTCTGTTTTGCATGTCTCACAGAAACATGGTATCTCTAATGGTCTGTGTGAGCCTTTGTACAGCTATTTTGTGGTAGAAGGAAGCTCAGGCATGCCAACATGCCTTAGCCATGTGTATACGATTGGAATGACAGTATACTTACTAAGATTTAAAATATCATTCTATTCTTATTATGCTTCGTGGTATTGTTATAATTATTAGGACTCGTAAATCTGTTTTATGCTGTAAGGCTCAATTCACACGCAACACTCACGGTATTTATTTACAAAACTGCGGAACCGTCGCAGTTTTAGTTTGTAAAATTATATATTTATTCTATTATCTATTCTTTTATAAGACAATATGTTTTCTATTTATTTATTATGTGCTAGCTTGAGTGACTGGGCATGCCGATAAATAAATAACTATATACAGTAGCGACACCAGCGTGGAAAACGGTACGACTATTTCGTCGCTTACATATCCATGTCCAACCACTGCTGGCCGCCCAACACTGGTCTGTGGTGTTTGACGTCTGATTAGCAACGTTATGGGTCATGTCATGTCGTTGAAGTGTTAAAACAAGATAAACTTTGAGCATTATTTATAGTATAAAATATATTATTACATAAAGCCGTGAGTCGTTGCTATCTTGGTGTTTATTGAGCCAAAGGATGGTTCAGGCCAGTCAAGCGAGATGTTTTTGCATAAACCATACATCAGCTAATTATTGAAACAAATGTTAAGAAGTCGTCAGCACATTCTTTGCCCAGTTTTGTGCATTATGTTGTATAAATTGTAGGACATTAAACGAACCTCAGCAACCTGTATTAATCTTAAAAACAAAGTGACTAGGTTTGAACAAAAACGTCTTGCTTTGGCGTAAGATGAGCCATTCGACTAGAATAGAGCTTTTTCCCTCCTTGCTCCTTGTCGCAAAGTAAATTTAAGAGGTGAACCATAACACAGTACAAATTTTAGATAAAGTAATTTTAAAATGTATTTTACTGAACTGTTTGATGCGTAGCGTAGTCGCCGTATTATTCGTGTATTGACATATTTTTATTATAATAAATGGGTCTTATTAAATGATGTTTTAGTTATCTCCCTTTCAATTTTATGAGTTTCAAATTTAGTTCAAGTCTTATGACGGGATATTTACCATGATTTAAGTTTTGAGTTTTCCTTTAGTATTATTATTATTAACCATGATATTTTCAAAACTTTTATAGTTCAGTCACATATAATAGGTAAGGTTACACCCTACTTTAACAAACAATGAGTCTCCAAGAAAAGCGTAAAGATTTTTGACAATCTTCGTGGTGCAGTGAGCGACCAGTCGACCGAGATTAAAGTTACGGATTCGATTGCCGGCGTGGGTTTTTCCAAGTCTATGCGGTCATCTATACTAATATTATAAAGAGGAAAGATTTGATTGTTTGTATGTTTGTTTGTTTGTTTGTTTGTTTGAATTGAATAGGCTCCGAAACTACTGGACCGATTTGAATAATTCTTTCACCATTAGAATCCTAAATTTTCCGTGATGAACATAGGCTATATAATATTTTCAAAAAAGTTAGGGATCCGCATGAAAAATTCAATAATTGAACGTGCGCTGTATATTCAACCTCTTTTTCTATTATGGCGCGTCAGAATAGAAAAAGAGGTTGCGCACTGTACTTGCTTTTTCTCTACGGCCAGTGTTAGTTATGGATCGTATTTCTGAGGTTATGGAGTGTCGAGTTAATGTCAAAAATCCCAATGCTGTTAGAAAAAGTAAGGAATCCGTATGAAAACTGTGAAACCCATCGTGTTATTGTGTATAATTTCTGAAATTTTTGTTTAATACCCGTGCGAAGCCGGGGCGGGCTGCTAGTATCATATAAAAAGGTGTTAGAGGTAGGTTATTAGATTACTGGTACATTACAAAGAGAATAAAACCACGTTATAGTAGATTTCAAACGTGTGTGGCAAGTATCTACTATATTTGATTTTTCTAACTCAGCCACTAGATGTCTCTTTGGCGTACGCGTTGGCGCTGGGACACGGGCTACAGCGCAGACTCTACGGAGTGGTGTCCTGTGGAGCCCTGCTGTAACCTTCTCGTCGTCGGCACCTACCAGCTGCATAAGGATGAAGGTATTTAATTCTTAAGAAAACAGGCTAAGCAGCTATAGACAATTAACTTCACTACAAACAACACACAGCAAACATCATGTTAAGGCTACTGGTGTGCAGCGGTGCGCCCTTGCAGGTTATATGGAAGAAGAGAAATTAATTTGTTAGTTTATTCCGTGGCATTTGTAATTTGATGAACAATGTTACTTACAGCGGTAATAATTCACTAGCGACCCGCCCGGCTTCGCAGGGTGCATGTTAAACATATAAACCTTTCTCTTCTACTATAAATTATACCTAAATCAATAACCGCATCAAAATCCTTGCGTGTAGTTTGAAAGATCTAAGCGGGATACGACTTTATTTTTGTACTATAAGTTACTACTAGCTAGTGATTACCAACTTACCTAAATACATTCTTGAAATCAAATGGTGTTAATTTATTTTTATTAGTTAGGTAATATTCTTATTGTTATTAAGATATAGGTACCTATTATACAGTTGTCAAGCCTGTTATGATTATATTATTTTGGTGAATAACTGAAGCTGACTAAAGTTCAGAACAGTGCGAGTTCTGTTCTTACAACAGAAACCAAAGGCAATTCAAATGCTTCCGAGGTTTTGATTTGATTCGCGCTGGCCTCAATAACTATTTTGAGTAAAATTTCTCATCTTTTCTAGAAGAAACCACCAAACAGCAGACGCGTCTTGGAAAGATCTACCTCTTCACAATCAACGAAAACACGATCGAGCTAGCTCCCATACAAACCATCGAAACTTCTGGAATACTTGACCAGAAATGGTGCTACCACAAAATCCAAGACAGACCCACCTTGGCCGTAGTTACCTCTGTTGGAACTATACAACTTTACCAGCTTTGGGATGAGGATGGGGAAATAAGCTTGAAGTTATGGCTAGAGCATTCTATTGGTGAAAACTTGCTAGCACTGTCTATTGATTGGTCGACGAATAAAATTCAAGATGGCGAAGCGAAGTTAGTCGTCAGTGATTCGTCGGGCAGCGTAACGGTTTTGCGGGTAGTTGAAGGTATAGAAGAGGTGGGGAGGTGGAACACCCATGGATTTGAAGCTTGGATTGCTGCGTTCAACTACTGGAACACGGATTTGTTTTATTCAGGTTTGTTATGTTCTTATTTCAGTCATAAAAAGGACACGGTGGGTGTTCAGAGCTCTACTTTAAGCGCTGATATGATGACTTAGAGGCAGTTTTGTAAGGAACACCATTATCATTTCAATTTTGCGTGGCTAAAAATTGTTTACTAGTGAGCTAGATAAAACCTACGTTACTTAGGCACTTATACTTATATCTGTCAAGCATCATACATAACATAGAAGTCCCACTTCTAGATTAACTACTCGGAAGATGTACCTACCTACGTCTCTAGTGTACCTACCAATGAATATTAAGAGTGTATACTACCTCAAACTGCTAATTTTCAACTCCGCCGGATGTCCATATCGTCTAAACTACTGAATATTTAACTTTGAAATTGATATATGGTAAAGTTCAGGACTTAATCTATCGATCATAATGTTTCGAAAACACGATTCCATAAAATTTTCTCGATAGAAAAAAATCGCAAAGTTACCTCTAAATTTTTACTAAAACCTAAATTTCTCAATAAATACAGAAGTTCAGATCTTGACAATAAACATGGTAGGTAATAGAATTAAGTATAATCAAAATGTTATATGTTTCGGTTTTTTTCAAATATGTAATGTCATAATTAATAGATAATAAGCTAAAACTTGATTTTTGGTGATTTTTGGACTTGCGTTGCAATGCCCTGTCCCGCTCTTATGAACGCAAAATCATATGTCTAGCCTTTTCGCACAGAGTTGAGGTTGTATGCGCCCCTAAAATGTTTATCAGGTGGTGACGACTGCCTGTTCAAGAGCTATGACGCGAGAGTGCCGGACGCTGTAGTGGCCACAAACAAGAGCCACGAAGCCGGCGTGACCGCCGTGCGGTGCCATACAGACCTGGAGCATTGCTTACTTACTGGCAGGTACGTTTTAAACTCGTGAGTAGGTATCAGGTAGCGACGACTGGGTCGTGGTTTCAAATTCAATTTTTCAATTTATTTATTTAATTAGAACGGTCATACAACCACTTACACTAATTAAAATTAATTAATACAATAATTACGTACGAAAGTGACAATAAAATTTGGATTGATTTTAATTAAAATAATAATTTAACAAATTATATTTAAAATAATACGATTAAAGATTTAAATAAGTATTCTACCTTGTAAAGTACAATTAATAATGTCAAATTAAAATTACACAATCATCCGTCAATCTCACAAAATCGCATGCATTCACTAATCAAGTCCTTCCATTCATCATCAAATATGTCAACATGTGGACAGTTAGCTACTATACTAGCTTGTTGAGAGAGTTCAGAACGCGAGGCAACGGCGAGTTGGCACATGCGACGGTTCGGCACGAGGTGTGTTGTTTTGATCCTGGTGTTTTCTATGTAGGAAAATAAAGTGTTGTATTATGTATGTTGCTACGGAGCGTATCAGTTATCTACCATAATTTACGTACCTATGTTATTATTTTATATTGTCTGTGTATTTTATCTACAATATGAAATGTAGATACTTTTACCCTGACATAAACGCTTAGGTAAATAACATTTATCACACAGTGCCTAGCTTGGGCACTGTTAAATACGCAGTGATTATTATGATGCTTTGTGAATTTTCTAGAATTATTTTAAAAAAAGATTAAGGGCCACGTGCAGCGTGACCGCGGTGCTGAGTTTTCCCTAAAAGACTATACGACTTTATAATTAACAGACTTAGTACTTTCCATTTTTAAGTAGATAACTAAAGCGAACTACTAATAAAGGGCTACTCGTAATGCACACATACCTACAATATTTCTGAAAATCCCCTTCTAACAAACAATAAATAATTCCCCGACTTTTATTAACAGTTACGACGAAAAAATCCGTTCATGGGATCCTCGCAAGCTAAAATCCTGCGTCTCAGAGTCAGACGTCGGCGGCGGCGTGTGGCGTCTCAAATGGCACACCACTCGACCAGACCTACTGCTAGCAGCTTGCATGTACGGCGGCTTCCGGCTGCTGAAGGATGGTGACGTCATAGAGGAGTATAGATAACGTGACCAGACGTCCCGTTTTGAACGGGACTGTCCCTTTTTACAATTACGAGTCCCGGTGTCCCCGAAATGAACTGTGGGACGCAAAACTGTCCCGTTTTCAAACCGCGCGAAAATTTGAGTATCGGACGGTCGGATACAGCCCACCCGCCGCCGCCGCGATGTGACGCCCGCACAACCGGACGCGAGCTAGCGGTGTGCTAGAGCGAGACCGCGTCGTCGTCAACATAACGCTTCTTCTTCTTCTTTTATATTTGGCTCGGCGTCATAGTTTGACACAATTCTGCCAATGTCAGTTTTAGAACGAATAAGATTAAAATTTTAACGCTACCGGAGAATGTATCGCTAGTGTTTTGTTGACTTTGACTATTGTGTGACAAACCTTTCATTCGCCCACTTCTCACTATTTGTTTTGTTTTAATTTGATGCTCGTGTAGTAAATAATTTCTTTAGCACATCAAGGTTTCATCATCAATTCATCACAAGTTAAAATGCCGAAACGCAAGTGTTCGTTCAATGTTAGCTTACAAGCAAAATATCCGTTTATCAAGCAAATAAATACTCCATCAGATGTCAGATGTGAAAAGTGTCGTACAGAATTTAGTGTTTCCCACAGTGGTGGCGGTGATATTGAACAGCATTTAAAGTCTGACAAACATAAAAATGCCGATCGTGCCGCCGCTTCGAGTTGAAATCGTCACCAGCTACATATATATTAAAACAAATTTGTTCCTCTGATAAATATAAATGTAATTAAACATTTACCTAGGGTACTTACCTATATTTTGTGATTCGTAACTTTTAAGCCAACCAACTTTTTCTGAATAAATAACTTTAAAAAAATGTTTTTATTTTTTCATTTTTGACAACCTAAATAAACCGATGTCCCGTTTTGAGTTATAGAATAAATGGTCACGTTAAGTATAGAGAGCATGAGAGCATCGCGTATGGAGCCGACTGGAGCCATGGTGGGGTTTATGTCGCGACTTGCTCATTTTATGATTCTAAGTTGCATGTTAGTGAGGTTGATGTATCGGCTATTGTTTAGGGCCAGGGAAAAGATATTGGCTATATACTCAGACAAAATAAAAAGTATATTTTGTCTGAGGCTATATAATATATAACAAAAGCCAGACTGCTTTTAAGAGTGGTCTTTTGGTAATTAACTAAGCTAAAGTATGTTAAATGCTGAAGAATTAACCGAATATCCTAATCAGCCGGTGATATTACAAGTGACCTATTGTAAGATTGTAGATAAGAATATATATTATAGTCGTTTGTTATTCCTAATAAATAAAAATAAAATATGTGCATTTTATACAGAACAATGACTAGATTTGTTAATAATAAAAGATGATTATCATTTTAAACATGTTGTATTTCAATTTGCTTATAATGTCATGATAAATATAATTTATAACAATTACATACTTAATAAAGTAATCATTTGCCGTAAGTGATAAAAAATCTTACACCATATACAAATATGAAGGCTTTTGGGGTTGCTGTGATCTTTTTGTTTTCTTGCGTCTTGCTTGTCCAATATTTATATTAAAAATTCTAAACTGGCCTGGATCTCCCTAAGATAAATTTGTACCTTAACATTTTTCTAAATAAAGTTTATTTTCCTAAACCACTGGAATTAAAATAGGTAGTTCTGCCACCATGCTTCGAAGGAAGCTGTTTACCTGATTTGTTGTGAAATTGTTCAAATGCTTTGTCGTGAGAGGTGGTGAGAACACAGCGAGAGGGGCCAAAGACCCTCTTACCCTTTTGCCTTTGTTCTTTCGAATCCATTTCAAATGCGTTTTTTCTTCTTTTTCAATAATAGAAGTAGCAACATTTTTCCTAAATTCCAAATGCTAACCGATCCATGCGGTACCATTCACTATCTAAGACTAGTCGAGCTAGTGCCGTGCTTTACATTATCGAGTACAATCTAAGGTCTAACTAATTATGAGAAACATTTAGAAAATTATCTATGGCTGCCGTCGTCCAGGCGCGCAAAACATTTGTACAATCTCACTTAAAATGTAAGCGTAAAGACGGTATACATAACCATTATCATTAAATCTAGACACCATTGTGTAATAATTGTATTTATTATTCTTTTCATTCATCAACCAATGCAGGTGACACTCACTCGTTACCAAGCCAAAATTGTAATTTTGTAAAATTTTCATAGATCCAAACAATTTTATAAATTTTAATCACAAGACACTATTAATTAGACTAGTTCATTCTAAGAAAATGGCAACTGATCAGTTGTATCCCACAAAAATATCTCAACATCTTACATAGATTTATATAAATAACAATCAAATAACTGCACTGTTTTATCTCCATTGAAATCACATGAAGATAAATGAATAAAAGATGTTTCTCAAATCATTCTCACAAATAAAGACAAAATATGTTCCAAAACTTGCTCGTAAAATACTGAAAGTGTCAAGAACACATTGAATTCATTACAACAGCCTCGATTACGATGTGCCGAGCAGAAGACCGTCGTCGCTTCGCTCATTCACTTACAAATATGCCATTTCAACTCACTCCGAGTATAATATTTCAAAATTCACTAAGGAATACTGAAGTAACGTCTATGTCACACGAGAATCTTTCCTTTATTATACACTTTGTCCATACTATGTACACTACAGCTATATTTACAGACAAGTTACTCGGACGAGCATGAGTCGGGTACAACATATCGATAAATTCTTCAATGCATTATTTAATATCTGTACAACTAAACGAGAGTGATGGGTTAAGTAGCTTCGAGTGATATCTACACTTATATATAAACAGTACACTTATATATAAACAGGTAATAAAACTATCACGACCTATACGCCACCTGAGTGCTGGGAAACTGTGAGTTCATTCAACTTTGTTGATACTTTTGACTGATGTCGAGAATATCATGGAAAAAACGTACAAGTAAGTTATTGATTTCAATAATTTAGAAAAAGTTAGGAGTAGATCATTGTGATGTCTTCTTTTTGTAAAAAGAGCGCGATGTTGTATTTCTATT
>OZ007529.1:12929761-13046379 GCA_963931895.1 Eupithecia pulchellata
AGTGGCCTTAGTTTTGCATAGTGAAAACTAGAAAAGGGTTAGTGTCCTTTCATATTTAATACATTCAGCAGGTTACAAAGCTGCGCCTACCTGATGCAGACAGGATCTACTTTCCAGATTATAGTATCGCTGAGTTTAGTGGTTTTTGCGTTAGGGTACAAATAAAATTGACAGAAGGTTGTTAGCAAACGAAACTTTTTCGTTTCTGTATTGTGTTTGATCATACTAGTCACTCTGATCAATATCATCATCATCATCAGCCCACATTAGTCAACTGCTGGACATTATCCAAATTGACCAGAATCGCGTAAAACATTATTTACATCAAATTTTGTGTGTCATTAATTAGTTATGTAAGTAGGTAGGGTTTTCAAATAAAATATAGCATTTCCTTATACATATTATATTCAACAGGTAACAAACATAATTCATGTTTGCTTATAGATACTAGACTAAGGTATAATTATATCTACTTATTTAAACATATAATAATATTGTCATTTGTACTTTATTTAGCTAGTTTATCTTTGTACGCCTTTGTGCAGCCATTTAAAAAAGCTGTTTTAATTAATTATTTTATAGTGAAGCTACACTACCAAATTTGATGTGAAAGTTATATAAACAAAGCATTCATAATTTACTTATAATTCAACCATTTACATTCCTTGTTGATTGTAAATCATTAACAAATATTGCCAAAACTTAACATGATACTCTACGCAAAATCGGTTTTTAGGTGGTGTATTCTTGGTGTAGTAGTGTTAACAAAATTTTCACATTAAATTTGACTATAGATATACCTGTTGACACTGTCTCCATAGTTCTGGTAATGACAACTAAATGTCTACACACAGGAAATATTTGATATGAAGAGTTTTAAACAGAGCAGTGTATACTAACACCCTTATAATAGTTTGCTAACTTAAATCATCGATATTCCTCACTCTGCCTTCTATTGACATGAGGCACAGTGAGACTACACACACTACTTAGCAACTGTTTTAAGTAAGACAGACCATTATGAATAAGGAGGTTATAGTAGCTATGTTCAATATAAAATTGCTTTTATTATATTAAAGCTTTTAAAGGTAGGTAGTTTTTGTCATGAAATTTTTATACTTAGATTAAAACATTATCCAAGTCATTACATAGTTTGAACTTTGTACATTGTGTTTTTCTTATCAGTCATATAATATAACATAGTATAGGAACGTTCAGATAATCAAGAAGAAATAACAATGTTTGTGATGTTTAGACGAACATAGGACGAACTTGGGACCACTTTCATAATAATATCAGGCTGGTTAGACAACAATCATACCAGTTATTGTCTAATTTGAACCTTATTAAGATCTCTACTCGGTTCTTGTCTTATTTTTTCAAAATAAAAAGGATGGCATAATTTATAGCTGTCTATTTGTTCAGTTTAGTTTTGTATGCCATCTTAATTGACAATATTAACTAATTATCATCGCCGGTAATCAACTCGACAAACCCTAATTAAGGGTTAATTAGGCCCTAATTCCACTTAATATATTTCGCTACAACGTAACAATGGTATCGTCTCCAAATGACGCATTTAGTCATTTTACATATGGATTCATTATTGGCATTATTGGCCGTGTGGTGCCGGCATAGAATTTCACCACCCCAACTCTTCCCGTGGGTGTCGTAAGAGGCGACTTAGGGAAAACACCGGGGGGCGGGCAGCAGCACCCTCTGCAGAACAACTCCACCGAACTGCGATCCCCAACCCGCATGCCCAGCGTGGGGATTATGGGCAATGACCCCCAATTGATGAGTAATACCTTCTATGGCGCTCATTAGGGGAGGCCTATGTCCAGTAGTGGACTATCATAGGCTGTTGATGATGATGATGATGACATATGGATTCGTGGATGCGTGTCAAAGGTATCAGATTAAAACTAAACCATAGTTTAGTTTTAACCTGATTCTTTCTCTTATATAGACTGATACTCTTCTAGAGACGATTCTGTGACGATACCATTGTCATAATAGATTGGCTAGTAAGCTGTCTAGCAGAATTCCCTGTTCTATGAACCATTTATTTTACACCGTAGCATCCAGTTCCTTAAAGACGTAAGTGATCTTCATAATAGCGAGCCACAGCTCCTCGTCGCCGATGTCCCGGTGGAGCACGAACCGGAGGCTCTTGCCGCTTTGTCCGCCTTCCCAGACCTTCACTATCACTCCCTCGTCGTTTTCAGTCTTGCAGTCGCCCTGACAAAAGAAAAGTATAAAATCGATGATAACATACATAAATAAATAATAATGCTGGATAATCCACATAGCTGAATCTAGCTTCAAGCTAAGTAGAGGTTGCAATGGGTACTAGATGACTGGTATAGATAATACAATATTATTAATTTTCTACATAAAAAAATGTCCAGAACATCCTGCACAAATATTTGTCTCAAGCCGGGATTCAAACCCACAATTTTGCTCCTAAATTTTCCGTGATGAATATAGGTTTTATTAATAGAATATAATAATCAAAAAAAGTTAGGGTTTCGTATGAAAAATGCAATTTTTGTTAAATACCCGTGCGAAGCTAGGGAGGACAGCTAGTCTTTAATAATTGAATAAAATAATATTATTATTAAAGTGAGTGGGCGATGAGGGCACTGACCTTAGTCTCCGCCAGGCTGACCTGACCTAGCCTCTGCACGACGTCGGCGGGACGGAGCGGGCTGTCGGCGCTGATCTGTACCATCACCATGTTCGTGTGCTGGGCTTCCACGTCCACAGAGAACGACTTCGTGAACAGACCTTTGATTACTGCATCACGAAAACAATAAAGTTAAGCTTAAAGCAGAAATGAATTAATTCATTATCATTATACATGACGGTTCCATTATCACCAGACCTCTTCAAAATCTTTTTGGGTCATGGTGTGTTCACTATTGTTAACTGAGCCACCTATCTTTTATAGTATACAAGATTATTATCTCAGATAATCTAATCTTATATATTATTATGTTTATCAGTTATCTAGTACCCATATCACAAGCTCTGCTTAGCTTGGAGCTAGATAATGTATGAATTGTCCAGGATCATTTAATATTCATTTTATTTAATAAAAAAATCTAAACATTATACAGATGATAAACTTTATAAATGCTGTTTTTGTTTTACGACATCATAACCCTGTTTTCATTTGTTTTTAGAGGTTGCGGAGTCGACTTGTTCACTATTGCCATGCCAACGTGTTTCAGATTTGACAAGACAGCGGCGTGGGATCGAACAAAATCGTATTTAGAACACATTATTGTGACGTCACACGGTTTGGGCAAGAAATCTCGTATTTCATAGAGAATAAGGCCACTGCTTACCTAGGGCCAGCCTCATGGCCCGCTTGTGGTCCAGCGCCAGCAGCGGCAGCACCTCGTCCAGCGCAGTGACGGCGGCGGCCGCCAGCACGCCCGCCTGCCGCATGCCGCCGCCCAGCGCCTTGCGCACGCGCCGCGCTCTGACACACACGGAATGGACGAACTATCTCATACTGTTCCAACTCAAATGCATAATACATGCCGCTGCTAAGCGCCTGACCGCTCTGACACACGGAATGGACGAATTATCTTATACTATAGTCACTCAAGTGCATAATACATGCCGCCGCCCAGCGCCTTGCGCACGCGACGCGCTCTGAACACACGGAATGGACGAATTATCTTATACTATTATAGTCACTCAAGTGCATAATACATGCCGCCGCCCAGCGCCTTGCGCACGCGACGCGCTTTGAACACACGGAATGGGCGAATTATCTCATACTGCAGTCACTCAAATGCATAATACAGGCATCTGGTCTTCTAAGAAGAGAAATCGTTAGAAGAAATGAGGGGATATCGATCGATATCAGAAAAACAATTTATCCAATAATCTCTGTAAATGACGGGGGCGAAGATTGGAAATTAGAGTATGTCAATGTCAAATGAAATTAAAACAGTGCTACATTAGATATTCTATGTCTGATTATTTTGTAAGCCTAATAATAAAGTTATTGAATCTGAATTTGAATCATTGCCAAACGAAGAAGGCAAGTCATGCTACATTGGTAACACTGACTGGAACTAGAAAAAGTTGGTTTTCCTTTCATTTGACATTGGACAAACCCTAATTTCCAGTTGTGGCCTTGCCACCTATTGAGATATTTCAAACTAAATTTACTTTTTTTAATGCAAATCGAAAACCATTCATTCAGACCGAAAAAACAACACATTCAGGAAAATGTAAATTATGGCCCAAAGATGGCGTTAAGAGAGTTTACAGTCTTCGGCACAGATGGCGCTGAGAGCGCAAGGAAAGATTTGATTGTTTGTTTGTTTGAATAGGCTCTGAAACTACTGGTCCGATTTGAAAAAACTTTCACCATTAGAATTCTAAATTTTTCCTGATAAACATAAGCTATAAAATATTTTCAAAAAGTTAGGGATCAGGAAAACTGAAACATAACGTGTTGGTGTGTCTTTCTGAAACTTTTGTTTTACCCAAATATCCCAAAATAGAATGAACTAACTGTTGTATAAAGTGGTAGGATCCAACCAGCGCGGCGCCGACGGGCGCGCTCAGCCCCTTGCTGAAGCAGACTGCCACAGAGTCGCAGTCGCGCGCCACGCGGCTCGGCGGTTCCTCCAAGTATGCGCATGCGTTGAACAGACGCGCGCCGTCCATGTGCAGCGCGAGTGACCGCGCCTTGCAGAGGGCGCTGAGCTCGTCCAGGAACTTTAGGGGGATTACCTGAAGCGAGCGGTTTTTGTGTATTGTTTTGGGTTTAATGTATTTGTTGATATGGAGACAGTAGATTGTTTGTAAGAGACTGCAGTTAGCTCAATTGTTTCAATAGTTCTAATTCGATTATATAATTTTAATTTTGTGTTATTAAAAAAAAATTAGGATTTAGATTTTTTTAAAGGACCTACATTCTTTATGAAGAAATCTCAAAATTGCAGATTCATCTGATAGTAAAAGATTGACACATGCATGCCGAACGTACTTGGGTAATAATTGTGTTTTGAGGAATTCTTAATAGAGTACCTTTACTTTCTATAGAAATATTCCAGATTCACTAATTGTACAAAGCCAATATAATTTGTTATAATTTTAACTAGTAAATAAATAGTTCTAATTTGTTTCTATTCTTGTAGTAATTTTTGTTAATAAAGTAAAGTGGGTAAATGGCCGTGTGGTGCCGGCATAGAATTTCACCACTCCCACTCTTCCCGTGGGTGTCGTAAGAGGCGACTAAGGGAAACACACCGGGGGGCGGGCAGCAGCGCCCTCTGCAGAACAACTCCATCGAACTGCGATCCCCAACCCGCATGCCCAGCGTGGGAATTATGGGCAATAACCCCCAGATGAAATAACGCCACCTATGGCGCGCATTAGGGGAGGCCTATGTCCAGCAGTGACTATTATTCAAGCTCATTTAATTATAATTTCCTACCTTTCCACCGCAAACATTATGCGTATTCTCCACAGCAACCATTGTGGTGACCGGCTCGTGTATATCGGCGCCGCGTATCTTCTTACTAAGCTCTTTCAGGTCGAACATACCGTCCTTGTCATTCTGTATGGTCGAGAGCAGGACGCTGCCTAAAACTGCTGCTCCTCCTGAAATAACATTCAATAAATCAATAATGCTGGATAATCTATACAGCATCGTCACGCCCCAAGCTAAGCAAAGCTTGTGTTTTGGGTACTATAGATAACTAGATGACTGGTATAGGTACATACTTAATAGAATATATTAAATAGACAGATATTTTATGTCATCTTAATATTCAGAATTGATTTAATGTATTTTTTATTGAGTCAAGACAAGATAACGCAAAATGCGAACCAATCTACTTGTATAGCGAGCCTAGAGCACAACCGCGAACTTTTATTGTTTAAAAAAAAAGAATTAAGAATTAATTAAGAATTTAGATGATTTCATGGTTTATCATAAAAAACTTAATGGTTACTTTAAAAACAAGGTTCATTATTGCACAGTTTAGTGACATAGTAGGTACATCACTTTGTATGTAATTTTATGTATTGACCCCCCACGAACTGGCAATTAACCATTGGCTGAAAGTGCAGGGCTATATTATCAAATAAAGTATGCATTATCAAAACAAACCTTGTTCGTACTTGAATATGTGTGACTGGTGACCAACTATTGCCTCCGCTCCCCTCTTGTTGCAATGGACCATTACTGTGGTGAAAAACGTTTTTAGAAATAAATATAATCATCATCATCATCATCAGCCTATATAATAGTCCACTGCTGGACCTCTAGGCCACCCCAAATAAGTGCCATAGAGGGCATTATTCATCAAATATAATACTGGTCATTAATAATATGTGTAGGTAAGTAAAATAAATCTGCAAATCTTTTCGCACAACATCGTAAAAGTGGGAACAAGATGTTTAATATCTTAAGGAAACAAAATCTTTCAAACACCTGACCTTAGAAAAATTTGAAAGCGAATAAATTATCCAAAAGATAATAATAATAATAAGCCTGCAGGGCAGATTGTGGCGAGGTGTTGGTGAGTAGCGACACCACGGGTACCGAGTGCTCCCTGGGATGTTCCTGGTTCTCGTCTCCGCTTACGGAGTGGCATCCCTAGAGAACCAGATCCCCAACTCATGCTGGCCTTCACTGGCCGGTCTGAGTGGAGTCGCAAGAGATGCGTCTTAGGATGTAGACTCGGGGAAGGAAGTCTCTAATGGAGTAATAACGAGGAAACCTACCCGCTCACGAACAGTCGTGATGGTGAATCTAACCCCAAGTTAAGCAGAGCTTGTGTTGTGTCATGGGTATATACGAGTAGATGACTGATATACTTTATACATTATATTACAGATATAGATATTTTTTTATTATATAAAGTAGCTTTTTTCAGGGCTACAATGGGGAAATCTGAAACCGTGAGAGTGAACGAAAAGTCATGAAAGGAGTCACATGGTCGATTTTGAAACAAATAAGTTCTGCATTATATATTTTATTCTATTCCATATACATATATACATATAAATATATTATTTTATTCCAAGCCTATTCAACAATTTATAATATTAGATAGGAAACCACTGTAATCACCTATTTATCTTCCATTTGACTTTTGTGCCATTTAAGGTACCTAGAAGTTGGCACAATTTGACCCACTTTGCTGTGTGAATTATGATGATATGTTTATATTATTATAACTAAGTATAAATAAGTATGACATCGTCATCATCATCCTCAGAAATGTTTGTAGTGTTTACATTATAATTTATTTATGTATACAGAAGAAGGTTATTATAAGTAATATAATATTAAGTTCCCACACAACTCAAATTTTATAGGTGTCATTGTTATCTAAAAATATATTTACAAAACCATTGCGAAATATATTATAAAAACAATTTATAAGCATAATAATGATACCTAAATAATAAATACAATTTATGCCAGACATTAATAAAATAAATTGTTAATTTGTACCTACTATGACAAGCTGTAACTTTTTAGGGTTTAGACATTAGTTGCAAAACCCTTCTGTTTTTGTCATCATCCTTAATATCTCAGCAACTAAATGCAGTTATTGAATTAAAATTTGATTTAGTTATTTAAATAAAAATAAATAAAATCATTTATAAATATTTTCGATACAAATTTTGATGTCAAAATTTTAAAAGTGACCTAGGTACAAAGTCGAAAGATCAGGCATCAAATGAAAGATAATAATTTGTACATCCCAAAACAGTTTTCAAAGGTAGGTTTTAACATTTTGAAGTAATTTGAAAAATGTTGAGAAATTGACCATTTCCCTTGGCCGGAGGGCCTACACTACTTAATATTAATAACCATTCCAATTATATTTTTAGAAAACCCATCTTATACAATCTCAGTCCAGTTAACAACTATTTATCAGTCATCACCATCAGCCTCAGTGAAGAAGGAGAATTTTGTAGGTAATAAAAAATAAGACTTCTTTCGGCACAGTAACATACCAGTAGAAAGACAAATTAGCTTAGCCACATACTGCTAAGTTAAATTGAGCAATTTTTATTCTTGGACAGAGAAATAAAGGGACTTCCAGGATAGGTATATTTTTCCTTGCAGATAGGGGTTTTGTTTTTATTTATTTACAAAATCCACAGCACTTAGAAATACAAGTTGACAACACTTATATCATAACCTACAGCCAATAATGGATTTAAATTTTGTAAATCTAACACAAGTTTACAATCACTATTATCTAGAAATTTTAGTTATGAATTAAAACTAAGTTTAGATATGTATATAAATGCTCTACTTATTTTATCTACCCTGATCAAGTTCAGTTAAAATCTGAAGAACCTTGCATTTGAACCAATATTTTCAAGTAAATGTCTATCATTTTATACTTTGTTCTTTGTTATAGCTTGTCTGTAGTCGCTTAACAAAAGAGTGTTAAATACTACGATGTAACTAGGTCTATAAAATAAATTATTTATTGCTTGACAATCAATAAAAAAAAATACTACTATAAAAAGTTCAAATAACTCACTAGCAATCAGGTTGGACATGGTACAGGAAGGCACAAATAGAGCCGCTTGTTTCCCCAATAGTTCAGCCACTTTGCTCTCCAAGGCATTTACAGTTGGGTCTTCTCCCAACACATCATCTCCTACTGCGGAGTTTGCCATGGCATGCCTCATGGCTTCGGTGGGCTTAGTCACCGTATCAGACCTTAAATCCACTATGAAAGTCATCTTCGAAGTCTGAATTGTTACGAAAGAATACAAGTTTTGAGAGGTTACGAAACACCCATAGAATGTTGGTGGCACAGCCGAGAATGAAGTGGTCTGGCTGGGTCGAGTACGAGATGTTCAATTTACAGGATGTGTCTAGAATACAATGACTTTTTATTCAAGGTTCAATTGATAAATTATCGTGAAACTGAAACCCGGCTTGATTTAATTTTCGTGTGTACCTATGTAATCTCTTGTAATACGCCACACAATGTAAATATTTTATATTTCTTTGCAAAAGCTGGGGGAGACATTACTTTTTTATTTAGTAGGGTTGTACAAAATAGTTTTTCATTCGATTTTAATAAAAATAGTCTCTAAAACCACATCGATTGAGTTTAGATTAACTTTAACTTGGATCGGCGCGGCGGTTCGGTTTGACATCTGAGGATGACACTTTTCAGTTATCAGACATTGACTTTCTACTAAAAATGACATAATTGCAAACGTTCAAAAAAATAATAAATCGTTCCTAAATAAAGTACCTACGGTTTAATTATTGAATTTTTCATGTGGATTCCTATCTCTTTGAAAATATTATATAGCCTATGTTCATCACGAAAAATTTAGGATTCTAATGGTGAAAGAATTTTTCAAATTGGTCCAGTAGTTTCGGAGCATATTCAATTCAAACAAACAAACAAATATACAAACAAACAAACTAACAAACAATCAAATCTTTCCTCTTTATAATATTAGTATAGATATAGATATAGTTATAGACGTACGAAATAACTTAAGATCGAAACTTTCCTTTTTTTATTGTGAATTCGTGAACGCGACTTTAAGAATACTGTTTTCTGTTTTACTTTACCTGACATGTGTGAGTGACAAATGAATAGTTTTCATTATAATCTTATTTCAGATCGCTCATTGGTTGATATATACTCTGAATAATTTCAACCAATGACAGTCGCTATATGGAAATGTGAACTTTTAAAAATATGAAAATGAAACCAAACATAAACGACTGGAAAAAAGTTTTTGCTGTGGACAGTCTTGCCGTATTTCTGCTATGAAGTGTTTTTTGCCCTTTGTTTGTTGTATTATGATGTTGAGTGCATAATCTTAGACCTAACAACACCGTTAAATAACATTCTGCTTCATGTAACGTTGTAAATTCCACACGAATTTCGGCGAAGTTCAACGTAAATTCGGGCGTCGACCGGTCCACCCCTCCATCCCGTAACCGTCCGCGTTCCGTCAGTCGCTTTCGTCATTTTGTACGAGTCAGCGCCGTGCGCGGTCACGGAGTCACGGTACACGCGTAGCCAAGGAACGTCGACCGACAACGAGGTGTAGACTAAAGCGTGTTGTGAGGTGCAGTGTCGGTCTCCGCGACCGTTTAATGTGTTGTCCAGTGCCGGTGTTGAGACACAGCAGTTTGGGGCGCGCGGCGTGAGCGGGCGGCGCGATGGTGGACATGGACAGGAACGACCCGGAGCTGCGGTACCTCTCGGTGGATCGGAACAGCTTCAACGACCCGACCACGCAGGCGGAATGGTCGCAGAAGCGCATGGTTTGGGTCCCCCACGAGAACCAGGGCTTCGTAGCCGCGGGGATCAAGGGGGATCGCGGGGATGAGCTGGAGGTGGAAATCGCAGAATCGGGAAAGAGAATCCTGGTGCCGATAGATGACATCCAGAAGATGAACCCCCCAAAGTTTGATAAAGTGGAGGATATGGCCGAGCTGACCTGTCTGAATGAAGCATCTGTTCTGCACAATATCAAGGACAGATACTACTCAGGACTCATCTATGTAAGTATTGTTTTCTGTGTATTTTAGATGATATTACCTCAAAGAATATTCTGAATAGACAAGACACAATTTTCTGTGTAGATTACAGGAACTTTGATACCTAGTTTTGTCACTAAAGAACAAGAAAGAAAACTTTGTATTTGAGGCTATTACACAATTCCTCACATAAGGATGTCTAGATTCACTTATTGAGGACTGATACAAAATTATGTGAATGCATATTTTTATTGAAATCATCAATCAATTTATTTATCAGTTTACAAAATGCTCATCTTTAGGTGGTTAAGTGTTTAGGATGAATAAATGCAGATTATGCAGGTTAATTGATGAAAGTAAGTAAAGAATGAGCTATTAGCTTCAAATACTGGCTGACTAAGTTTTTGTACCATCGGTTCTAACAGTACCTACATGTTTTTCACCTTCCAAGCAACATATTGCTCATCTAATTATAGTTACATTTGGATTTCCTACAGTATATGTATAATTCAATTTGATCCACAACTTTGTACTAATACTTATTATTTAAACATATTAATTATTCACTAGTTATATTTTAAGAATCTAGTTATACTCAAGCACCAAATAAGTCTATGTTTATACGACCATCATTACCCTCGGATCTGACACTCCATTTAAGAAGACTTATATGGCATGTAATGGATGTTGAGTCATGCAGCATATGCCACGCCATGGAGTTACCGAACAAGTTTAATTTCTCGAAGTATTCTTGGTTTATAATATGAGTACCTTGGCTTTGTTGGATTTAACTTTAAGAATATTGAAGAGGAGATTATTTTATGTTGGACATATTCAAAACATTGTCCAGTTCTAGCCTCTAAGGGAGAAAAGATCAAACATAACATTATTAGTTGGGATAAAATAATAACTATAATTATAGTTTATCGAGGGTGTAATCTTACAGTTTCTTAGTATATATATATATATATATAACAAGATTCTTGTGTATATTTTTTTCTCCACTAAACTTTCTATTGTATGAATTTTCAAAACAGACTATTTGAAAACTTTTAAAACCTTGTATCTAACTTTCTTATGTACTAGAAACAGGGTAAGAGCTTTCTAATAAAAATATTTTGAATAACCTAACATAATTATTACACATTGACTAATTGGTACATTCTTAGAAAATCATAATGTATTCATTGATGTTTCTCAGAACTAGGCATAAAAAACTTAGTGCCCTTGAGGGAACCAGTATTAGCCATCATAATCTTATCTTATAAGAGTTTATTCATAGTTCAACTGTGTTTTGATGAAATACAAAGAAGAAAGGTTTTTTGTCTTGAGTTTGGTAGACCTCCATGTCCAAATGAAATAATATAAAAATCAGGTTGGGTTTAGCTATAACATAATTGTTTAGAAATATCATTACAGGTTTAATGATTTTTTTAGCCCTAAGGTGGGATATCACAGTAACTTATGTTAATTGTCTAAATTACTAATATCATAGATGGATAAATGTTTTATTAGTACCTACTACATCATACATATATCTGTAGATTTGATTACAGAGATTTATTAGATCTTGTAAAACTTAGGATAATGATCAACAGTAATGTAAGTACTTTTAGTAGGACAAGCGCTTGGAGTGTTTTAAAAATTTACGTCACTTAGTCATTGAATTTGAAATGAATACCTTCAACTTCATAACAAACATCTTCACGAAAATTCAAATTTTTAAGAAATTAATTAAATCTCTATTTGGATACATATGTATATAGGTTTTTAGTTTGTTTTCTCTATTGCCACAGTTGCGTTTTCCATTCATTTACTTTATTTTGAATGCCTCCAATGACCTTGCGGCCGTCTCGCCCATCCGTTTACCTGTCCAACTGGTTATGTTAGAAATTATTGTCTTGGAAAGGTATTGGTTCCAGTTTATATGTATATTACGTACGACATATTAGTACCAACAATGCTTAGGCATAAAGTTTGTTGATAAGATTTAATATGTGTCACCGAAATTGAATTACGATTGTGTTTTGGTCATTTCCAATGCTAAAATAATTTAGGAAATCTTATCGATTAAAAGATAAATATCGCGTGTATTTTTTTTTACTGTCGATTATGCCGTGTGAAATTTCCACTGTTAATTATTGTTCCCCAAACAGCGACGAGATATAAATGCCGATGGCAAATGATGCGGTTACGACTAATGATGGCACAAACTTTGTCAGGCTATCCACCTTTAAGTATACTCTTATGGCACTCTTATGTCTACCGCAGCTGAACGTGCCTCCTCCAAACAAACGAGGGGCTTGCGGAACACGCTTGACATGCGGATTGGTGATCATGATCACAGTAGAGTTGTTCAAAATACAAAGAAGGAATTTGGTACCCGGAGTCTCTTACAACGTCCACGGGCCGAGTTGCAGGGATCATACACAGTCGGATTACAAAAATCCGACTGTGTATGATCTTATCCATTTTCCCGTCAGTCTGGTCATGTCATAAGATTGCACTGTTTGTGGCATCTGGGGGTGATAGGTATACCTCGGCAGTCAAGCCAAAAGTAAATCCACCTCGACCGTTGACACGGTGGTACTGCCTTTGTTATGCAAATCAAAGGATTTCACGGGCTATAAGCGTCCACTGCGTTGATTAATAGGTGACAGATGTATTGTGTACACTATTATGGATTTGTAAATACATGATTGGTAAAACTGGTAGAGACGTTCGAAATCATCAAAATTCAAACCCGGATCTAGTTATTGTTAATATGTCCCTGTTACCCGGTTAGATTGTGCTAGAAAAAAGGTCATAGGTAATTAATGAGTTTTAATTAAACTGAGAGTGCAAATGCAATGTACTGCCTACAAGTACCTAGATTTCAGTTTCGTCAACAAGGTAAATTAAGGTCACAAACACAACATGGTAACGTTTTCCTTAGGCGTGGTTGGCAAGCGGTATGAACAGCTTTATCCGCCCTCTGATTCAGTCTTTATCCCCTAAACGGTTCTATGCCTATTTTGATATTCGTAGTCTTCGAACAATACAATTGATCAGCGTTGTGGCACGTGACGCATGTCGTGTGGTGCTTGCGAACCTATAATTTGTATAACAAGAGATTGTTGACCTCCCGTGAAGGATTAACTCGTGGATTTGCGGTTTTGACTTACGGACACCACATACGGAACATTTGACTTGAACATCACCTTGTATTGAAGTTTTGATCCGGGAGTCGTTTAAATTACCTGGGAAGATCGCAAGAATTAATTTGTGTTCCTTCACCAGAGCGAGCTCAATGTGCCAGGCGCCCATAATCTCCAGCGGATTGTCACGCATTGGAGCAATGCGTAGTGCGAAACGACCATTTTGCGTGGGCGTTTGATACCAACCAAGGGTGAACCGTTGGCTGGTGTTCGAAAGTTGTTCGGGTTAATTCAAACGTTTGGCTAAAGCGTTGTGCTCGAGATGAATGTCAAGGTGAGGCGCGCCGCCGCCGGCCGAAACGGCCGCAGCAGTCGTTGACCCCATACGGGGAGGGAAGAGGACGGCCCACGCGAATATATTGTACTCTACGTTCTAAGCTCCTTGGCTGTTCTGATCACCTGGTACTTTAGCAAACGTTGCTGTTAGTCTCCTTTACTCGAAAACTTTCACCCGTTTTCATTGTTCAGCGTTCTCTGAACGCTTTTACCAGAAGAACTTATGTAGCTATTAAAATTTAACTAACTGCACATTAAAAAAAATATGACCTTCCATTCACAGCTACAAAACCGTATCCTGTTTATGAAACGTTGCCAAAAACGGTGGCTGTTTTCCACTTAACTTTCCGTTGGAAATGGTTTTCATCGCATGCATAACCATAAGTCACCTTTACTGTCCGTAATTGGCTTCTCATGCACAATATTTTGTTAATACCTCTGCCTCAATACGAATCTTAATTTTTTAGTACTCCAACGAAATATTTCGATGAATTTGCATAAATATTAAATTTATTATTTCCTTTATTTC
Organism: Eupithecia pulchellata; assembly: GCA_963931895.1. Classification (NCBI taxonomy): domain Eukaryota; kingdom Metazoa; phylum Arthropoda; class Insecta; order Lepidoptera; family Geometridae; genus Eupithecia; species Eupithecia pulchellata. The sequence continues at coordinate 12,944,289 of OZ007529.1, forward strand.
TCCAAAGCGTTAAAGTTAATTTCGTGTGCTTGTATCTATTTCGCCTTAGATATCTTTGGGTCATTCAGGTCGTCAGTCGTTAAACTGGACTCGCGAGTTTCGGTTGGAATGGAACTCCAGTTTTGGTAATAATTTGTTTATAGAATAATTTATCGTCATTAGATCGCGCTGATCATTCGCAAGTCCGCGTGGGCCACCTAAAATAGAACATCTGTCTGTACGATAGATACCTACCTACCACAAATTGTGGACGCACGGTGGAATATTATTTGTCCATATATTCCACGGTGCGTCCACAATCTTAATCGCTCATAATAGCCGGTATCTCGCTTATCGGTTCTCTTATCGATTTGCGATAAGGCTCAAGAATGCTTTTACATATAATCTTTGTATTTTAAAATCCAGTCGACCCTTACATACCCGTTTCGTACGTGACTTTTTAATTTCACAACGGTTAACAGATGTTATGAAAGCCGTTCGATTACGCGGGTCAGTTGAATTCATCAAGCTCGATGGTAGAATTTCAGATGTGACATCATTAAAGTTCTTGTAAGATCGATAGAAGATAACTACCGATAGAAACATAAAATATGCTCCCAAATATACGTCAAAAGTCATTATTTATGAACAGCTTGATCTTTCTCTCCATGGATATAAAATATTCCATACACCACTGCATTTTAACATCAATTTGGCAAATAATTTGCATTCAGAGTCAACGAAAGTTTCATAAATTTTGATCGGATATTTTGCCCAATCATAATTTACACCATTTCACCCCCTTCACTCTTTATTTAAATGAATTCCTCTTGTATCCACCCGTATAATTCGATCATGCGGCTGTACCTGCCGCAGTCTCGCCGCACCCTATCCAGACGACCCCAGGGGGAGACGAAGGGTGCAGACGGGCCATGAAACTTTCAGTACCCGGATACTAACTAACGTATGACTGTAATTTCCCCTTCCATTTTCATTATTAGACGCGGCACGCAAGATGTTTGTGTAACGCTTTTCTATGGCATAAACTTCAGTCAACCCTAGATCTATGTCTGACCACGCTTTCATAATATGGCCTATACAATATGATACTACTACTAGCACTCTAATTCTAGTATTTAATGGATAAAATAGTATTCAATTTTCAAAGTCGGGTTTCAAGTTCACCTAGCTGCATTTCCCGGGATAAAATTAGACCATAACATTTCCCCGTGCATAGCTTAAAACTTGGCAAGAATACCCCGTTGCCAATTTTCGTTTTCTAAAATCCTGATGGGAGGCAGCAGGAATAAAGACATTTCTAACGGGATATTTATCAATCGGCGGCGGTGTCCGTCTTGGTTTGTAGATGAAATATTGGAAAACTTAAAACCATAGTAAATCCCATTATAAATGGCTTAAGCTGTATGCTATAGTCATAAAAAGGTACATAAATCGATCTTAATAAAGATCGAATACTTGCTAACCACAAAAGAATACTTAAATGTATATTCCAAATTCATAGTTGATATTGCTGGTCACATTTTATTGACTAACATACGAGTACTTTGCTTCAATACAGGCTTTTCAAATCTGCAGTCGAAGCACGAACATTTGTACTTACTTACTGGTCTACCTATGTCAAAGTTTGTCGTGTCGTGAACATGTTGGTTTTGGCAGAGTAACGTTGCTAATGTTCTGAAACCTTACACTGATGGCGGCGTCCTCGTCTTTTATTGTGGGTTTATTTAATGGCATTTCTAGTCGTATTTCTGATAATGTGATTTACTGGGCGGTGTTTAAGTTCGAATATTTTAAAACGAGGTAATATTGGTTAGATTGTGCGTGCTTTAATTTAAGAAACATTACTTAAACGTGTAAACTTAATTTTAAAGAAGAATCAGTTTGCTATTGATAGCAGTCTATTATTTTTATTATTATTTTATTTCTGTTTGTTCACCAAATTGTAAGTCTTTATTTTGGACCGGATTTGATTCTACCATCAAAACTTTTGTACAGAGGTTTATAAATAAAAAAGATTTTTCTATTCGTTTACTCTTTTTTCATTGAGTGAACTAAAAACTAACCGTCCACGTTTTCGTACCAGCCGCATCAACTTTAAATATGGATGCGTTGTCAGCTGCAGTGCGGATGCTGGCGCTGCAGTTTTAGACGCAATGCATTCACGGCTTACTGAACATTACATGGCGCAGCCGCTGCATTACGGATCTTGAATTACTTACCCTTGGTTAACTTTGATGATAATAATGTGTTGTAAAAATCTTTGATGATAGTTTAGGCCAAATGTGTGCTCGCTCCACTACTCTTCTCAACGACTACTCAAATGCTTAGTAAGCCAAGCACGGCGATTGTTCTCTAGGGTAGAATATAATGATGAAGTAGCGTTTGTTTGTAGTTGAATTTTAAACCTTTCTAGCGCTATATAATTAGTTAATTTCTGACATCTCATCATCATCAATGTATCTCACAGTCCACACACCCCTGACAATGGAACACTTCTCTATAGGTACAGAATTCGCGTCTCAGCTCAACACTTATGTGCGCAACTGTGGGTGTCCTTTAAGGTTCATTAGTTATATCGTATAAGACAGTTGCACAATCACTCATCAGATTTTTTATTTTGTTTTAAGTCGAAATTAAACCACAAAACGAAACAAACAAAACATCGAAAACCACCGGCATCGTCTAGTTAAGATCATTAGGTACTAATGCCATTTGACCTGCGCTGGTGTGCGCCGTACGTGCAGCCCTTGCATTTGGTCCGCAGTGTCCGTAAGTAGGGAGCGGTGGGGGGTGAGGCAGCTCGGTCAGGGCGAGGGCGAGAAGTACTATCATGATCTGTGGTCCAGCGGCTGGCCTAGCGGTCATGTACGCAAATTGATGTGTTTGCAATGGTCCAGGGTTATTTTAGGAACAGATGATGTAAGCGTAGTTTTTACATCGGAAACATGCGAATGCTATATTATTGGCTTTGTTTGCTTTCTCGATTTAAATTGTCTAAATCGACACCAGTTGCCAAAGTTTCGTATGAATGAAATAGTTCATGAATTCAAGATATTTGAGTGAGTCCAGAATAACGTAAACACTCGTGTAAATGTTTTGTTAAATCTTGTAACGTACTTCCAAGATTTAAAGGTTACACAAAGCAACGAGAATACTAATATTCTCGTCTTAGTGTGACATCAGTAATGGTGTTATTAATTAGTGTAATCGCTTTGTTTAATCATTAAATATTGTTAAGGAGTTCTAGACATTGCCACAAATAATTTAGTGCATCAATCATTACTGATTTAAATAAAACTAAGCATCTTCTCCTCCCACCCCTATAAGGAAGGAGAACTGCAGTAGAAACTTTATTAATTCAGTTTGTGTAGATGTTCACTGCCGCGAATTCGGAAATGAGAGTCTATTTCATGAACTGCTGCGCACTGCATTACTTTATTGACTTTTCTAAACACATCTCGATGTTCTGAACATCATAAATTATATATCATTGTGGCTTCAAAGAAACGTGATCCTTGTCTATGGCTGCACGTGTGGTTAAAATTAATATGGATCTTCAGTCATGAATGAAGCTTTTGTCCAGTCGTGGAATATTTCCAATAATGACATTGGCGTAACCAAAGATAAACTGAGGTTGCGGTATTGTCAAATACACCTTGTTGGTTCATCACGTAGGTATGTACTATGTTTGGACATTTCCTAGCCTCCTCCTGAACCATGGCTGATGATGGCTTTCATATGAGCCATATTCTTTAACGAGATGCAGGATTCGTAGAGTTGCGCTTGTTCAGTAAGGCTACGTTCTCCTGAAATTGTATAACTTTATTAATAGTGAAATGGTTAGTTTTGAGTGGAGAAACGTGGCAACCTACTTTATATGGTTTAATATTAATCATAATAGGACTGCCATTATAATATCATAACAATAACATTGGTCATCTTTCTACATTATTATATCCATCCAAAACAAACCTGAACTAGGTTATTGCACTCACATGTCCATCCGACTTTCCTTAGAACAAACAAATTAATAAAAAGATTCATAAAGATTCATAATTTCGTGGCCTAGAAAGAATTGAAGCATTTGGTCCTGCCTGTATTAATAAGTTGCTTATAATCCTACGATTATTCCTAGACCTACGTCTAGTCATAATGTAGCACTAAGGAATAATGTTCGATTCATACAAAAGTACAAAAAATTTAAAAACAAGAACCAGTAGTACAAGTTTATAAACTTAACGAGATGATATTGCAAATATTGCAATACCTTGTAGGTATTTAAAGTACGGATCATCTGCATACCACAGGCTGGTTAACTAGGTCACCATAACTGCTTGTGCAACGATAAAATTGCTTTTGAATCATTTATTTATCCAATAAATCTTAAGTTGAACTACCGCTAAATTTGTCGTCATTACTAGTAATTTACTGCCGAACCAATATGTCATTTAGAATGGGACATAATACGACTTAATATAGCTAATACAGTTTGCTATTCCATTGGGTTTTGATCGCTGATATGGCTATGCTACATTGGGGACTGATTGCTCTATCAAATCATAATTTATATAGATTACAGTAATTTTACCATTTGTCTTTGACATCCCATAGTACTGATAAAAGTATAACGATTCTTACACACAACAAACCGATGGAAATGAATGCATCTCATCATATAGCTGTAAATTAATATCGCTCAAGGAAACATGACATGCGCAACCATTTCAATCTACAGAATGCGATGTGACGATGCACCGTGGTAGAGGACTATGCCCTCCTTACAAAGCTTATACTCATCAAAATCTTGACCTGACCATCAACAGGCCATTAGCCCTCTTATTCTCAACTGACTAGAGCGGTTTCTCGTTCGACAAGCTGACTATAAGACTATATATACCTTTATAATTTTAGCATAATCAGTTTTATCTTTGTGCCAAAGTTCGTTAATCAAGGTTTTATGTATTCATCGCAGTTTACTGCTGAGCTGTCGAATATGATTTGATGTATTTGCATGGAATGTCAGTAAATAGAGAAACCTAGGCCTTTGTATTACAATATGCATGCTCAAAACTAGAATGCTATGTTTATGGGTCTATTCAAATTTCTACCACAACATCTAATTTCACCAAACCCTTCTTGCTAGTTTTCTTGTCCTTCAACTTCACTATTTTAATTTCTCTTGGTCAGTTTTCCATTTTCATGATGTCAATATTACCTACCTATACAAAGCAGGCAGCCGCACAGTCTTTCAAGATATCAAATATTTATAGACACGTCGTATTGATTTGAGGTATCTGTCAGCTCGGCCATATGTGCACACCGTATAAGGGTCTGTTTAAGCCGTCATATGCCATTTTGTATGTGTTGGGAAATAGGTGACGGCTCGGCGGCGCACGACTGGCCATACAGCTTGGATAATACCAGACGCGACGAGGCTTTCATACCTACATTTGATCAGGTTAATGTGAAATATCAAAGAAAACTTTCTAAGAGTTGAAGCTCGGGAAGTTTCTTTCTGGTTATCATACCGGCAGCCTGGTAGGTAATCATTGATAACGCAGCATGGAATGGCTAGTAGAAAAGATAGATGTCGCGACCAAAAATCGCCTTCGAGGATAGGTTTAGATTTGTACACAGATGTTGTATTGATTAACTTTAAATGGTTTTAGAGCGCAATCAACACTCTTATTTAACCTTTAAAAATATTTTTTATACCGTGTCACACATTGATACCACGTTAAAAATCATGTAGTGACATTCTTGAAACTGATACTGTTAAGGACTAATTAGCGTGTGCAATTAAATGGAAATCCAGACCATCTAGATACGGCTTGTACAAGTTATTTTATCTACCTTTTGTTTGTACTCATTCTCGTCATTAGCAAATCTCTGTCGTCCCAGAGATCTGATCTAATCAGGTAGCATTATCGATTCTTCTCGTTAACTTGTTAACTATTCATGAACATCTCTATCCGTTTAAATAAATTAATAGCAGTGTCCACAACACTCGTACATTTTATATTTACTTTAGGTTTCTTGTGGAACTCAGGTGGTCTCCTCTTCGATGGGGTTGGGGTTGGGCATTATGCTAAAGAAACTCAGGGGATGCATATACTCCTAAATGGCAAAGTATAGCCCAGAAGAAAATAAAGAGTCTTACTAAAATCATATACCGTAAATGGCCAGACCAGAAAAAGGGAAGCCTTCTTTATGCCTGATAAATAAAGAAAGACGTTATGTACGACCTGAATTTTAACTCATTACTTTTATCTTAAAAGTCTACCCCATGTTTTACACGACTAAGGACATATCGTGACATACTCATAAATTTAATTTAAGATGACAGCTTTACAAAACTCGCCCCAGATCCGTGGCATGATAAAAATGTGCAAGTTTGTTCTGCAGTATAGTATCGGTGCAGAATCGCTGGTTGCGTAACCCTGAAAGTCCTTACATGGAGCACTCGGTCCGGTCGGGTGGACCTTCGGTAAGTGGGTCGACTTTAATGCCATCTGGTCATACAGGACCGGGTACGATGTAACTACTAGGTGCCGTAATCGTTCTGGCAATAACGGTACTCGAGAATGCAAACGCAGTGTGAAAGAGGACCATTGTCCATTAATTAAAATTCTCTGCTTTGAGATCCTCGGTTTTTTTTTTGTTATCGCTGATTGTTGATTGAGTTGTAATTTTCTCCATTTATTCATCGATCGTAAAGGTCAACCAATTAATAAGCCAATAACATTGTTGCGTTCACAATTCGTCAATACTGTTTGCGTTTATCAATACATTGTTTGTTTTCCTGTCCCTTGGTAGTGGATTGTCATGATTAGATATTCCTCTTTAATGAGACCTTGACAGGAGACCCAGGGCTGTCTTGTGACTAGCCACTATCAGCTACGACCTCCATAAAACTTCCTGTTTATAATTTCTATTGTCTCCGGTGAATGTGTGAAGACATGGCGTCACCTGCCTTCAGGTAGCACTATTCCACTTGAGACGTGCTCGACTGTTTCCCAAGCATTGTCTTCGGCACGCGTAATACATCCTTATTGCATATTACTGCACCCTATTATCTATGAGCTGTCACTCTTTTCTCATAGGATGAATATATTATAATTGTTACAGTTCTAATTTTAAAATACTATTTATCATGCTCTTGAGGTTTTATTCTCTTTAAGAAAGGTCTGTTTATATTTCTTTTTTTGTTTCAGGTAAGTTTAATCTGAAACATTTAAAAATGTTACGAATTCGAAATGCTTTGTTTTGTAAGTTAAACCTCTTATATTTCTCCTGGATCCCGATATTCACGTACGAGGAGCTATTCATATAAATGCCAATTCGTGTACCTATGTCGTCGTTCGGTTTTCGTTAGGTATATTAATATCTATTTCAAGCATGTATGAATATGGTATGAAAGGACAGGACACATACTTAAATTTTATATAATATTTACGGCATCTAAATGTACGTCGTTAAATATTTTCATACCCGTAGACATTTTATGGAAAACACGTATCGAAATGTTATATTTTTATGAACTGCGAGCTCAATTGCGTCTTTCTAGAAACCGGTCTCGGTACCGTTGACCATGGCGTTTGGTATATGGGTTGCAGGTTTCACATCGGTAGCTCTGCTTTCCTGTATTTTATAGCCCTCTATCATCAATGTCATGTCTTTCTATCCTTCTCTAGTCTTATGAAAATGAAAATGAAAAACAATTTTTCAACCTAAATAATTCTCATTTATTCTATTGACTTAAATTTAATTTTATTTGTTGTCGAGATGGTATCAAAGTTATTTAATTAGTCTGCGATTTTGTTTTGCACCTCTCATTCTTACCTATTTGTTCTTCCAGGCAATATTTTTGATATAGCTTTATCCGCTGATCGCATGCTCGAAATTTCGAAACAACTCAAGGGGTCAAAGGCTGTCACTGCATTCTTTTGTCACAGCCCACAGCTGCCTTTGTTTATCGTTTTTCTGGTCGTGCCGTGATTCCCTTTGTTGTTGACAGTACTTTACTTATAATAACTGTACTTACTACGTACTTTACTCGACTATGTACTTATTGTGTAGGTGTAAGCTTATTTTGATATTATAATCGTTATATAATAAATCCTTTTGTATTTTATGAAAGTTAAACAGCGATGTACGATGTTCATTGTTCATGACATCATTTCGTTTTAGTTTTTTTGTTTATCTGTGTAGTAGACTAGACATCTATCATTATGTATTATTTCCAGTTAAAATATTTCGTTGATAGTTAAACGATGTTATTGCCACAGCTGGTGTTCAAATACCATACTCTACAATCGGTCCCACCTATTCTGAATAGCAATGTCCACACTGAAATCGTTGCTTAAAATAAACCTTAATCTTATGAGGATAAGGATCTTGGATCAAACCTGAACTAACTGGAATTGTGGCAAAGCAAGGTGCGTCAAGGACATGGTTGGCGTTTTGGCTGTATCTACTTTTTGTTTACTTTGTGGCTAGACTTAGGGCTGCTGGCTCGCTAGACTGATCTTTATTCATCCTAAATTGTTTGGCAGGCAGGCTTCCTAAACACAAAAAAAAAATATAAAATATATTTTAACTACCTACCAAAGCTAATAAATAAAAGAATGATAAACTCCGAATCATCAAACGTTGTTCACGAATCATTGTCTATTGTAGTAATCGTCTTAGCGTCACAACACAAGTTGGCAACCCTATTGTTCCCCAAAAGCCTCATTGGCCGCGGTGTCCTCAGCGGGCGAAGGTCGGCGCACGCGCACGTTCTTCGAATTTCCAATGACATTATGGCAGTTCTGGTACCGGATGTGGGATATGGCGCGAATAATTTGTCTAATTTGATTTTAGAATGGTCACCTAAGTGCCTTGACTTGTAGTTTGGTTCTTGGACATGGTCCTAAATGTTTTGTTGGTCCTGACTTGAATAATGAAAAAGGAAAAGTGTCTGTCTCTTTCTGTCAAGTCGAACTAAATTAAACTTTTTTGGGACGATTCAGGACTTGCCCGGAAACGAGTGTAGAAACTACTACCTGGATTATGCGAATTGTTATAATTTTCTTATATAGTACTTACTCTAGAACTTTTCAAAAGATGCGAAATAACGGTCAGTTAGGATTCGTTATGTTTTCGAATGTTGAACAAAAGCACAGTAATTCATTGAGCTCTCCGTTGACCTCCGTCGGTGATGTCATCTTGTGGAATTCCTTATCGAACAACTGGAATTATAATTGATTTGATAAGTTTTATTTAAGGCCCCACTCGGCTGAGGCGGCCTGCTCGTTCGGAAAACTATATTTTCTTTATTTTTAACTAGCGGTCCGCCCCGGCTTCGCACGGGTATTAAACAAAAATTTCAGACATTATACCTCTACACACTAACACGATGGATTTCACATTTTTCATACGGATCCCTTACATTTTTTATCAGCATTGGGGTTTTTGACATTGACTCGACACTCCATAACTGACACTGGCCGTAGAGAAAAAGCAAGCACCGTGCTCTATATATTCAACCTCTTTTTCTATTATGACGCGCCATAATAGAAAAAGAGTTTGAATATACAGCGCACGGTTCAATTATTGAATTTTTCATGCGGATCTCTAACTTTTTTGAGAATATTATATAGCCTATGTTCATCACGGACAATTTAGGATTCTTATGGTGAAAGAATTTTTCTAATTGGTCCTGTAGTTTCGGAGCCTATTCAATTCAAACAAACAAACATACAAACAAACAAACAATCAAATCTTTCCTCTTTATAATATTAGTATAGACGATACTGAAGCTAGTAGTCGGGAGTTAAGATAAAACACAAGACTGAACCTTTTTCGAACCAGTCTTGGTTATGTGTTTTTAAATAAATATTATAATTAAAACTAAATAAATATTATAATGTCCATTTTGAAGGAAATAACACAATCTATGACGCCATTCACAGGTCAACGCCTGCAGATTGCTTTATTTACCAAAGCACTAATTGATATTTTGTTGTAAACCACTCTTCGAATTAAGACATGATAAGGAAATTGTTATTATTATTTCTCATCGCATTCCTGCAGTGGACTATAATAGGCTGATGATGATGATGATGATGTGAAGGAAAATTGTACATATTAAACATATGCATACATCCCTAACCTATTTATAATTCAACTAGCGGTCTGCCCAGGCTTCGCACTGGTTAACAAAAATTTAATATATCATGCGAATCCTTTTTGGAAAATATGATGCCTATGTTCAAAAATTTTGGATTTTAATGGTTAAAGAATTTCTCAAATCGGTCCAGTAGTTTCGGAGCCTATTCAATTGAAACAAACAAACAATCAAATCTTTTTTTTTTAATAATGTTAGTATAGATTGGATACAAAAGATCATGCATATTTTCATCCAGATTGAGATCAGATTATCTCACTTTTTTAAAAGGGAATTTTAAAAGAATATAAATTTTAAAACTACTTAATAGTTTTAAAATTTATTGCAAAACTTAGTAACTCTACGCTTCTGATCATTTCTATGGCACCCTAGATCTTTGCCCAATGCCCACTCTCAGCCAAATATTTGCAAATCCCCAAATATTGTGGTAACTATAATTAGTTATCTAAATATTTGCAGCAATATCCGACCCGCCATTGCCGACGGGGCCGTTTAGTTCAACGTCCTACACGAAATGTGCGAATGTCATTGTATTGCCAGTCATTTGAATAACAGGATAATTGCAACGTTTTAACGTGGAGATTAATATTTATAACCTTTTAACTATATGGACAAAAATAACTATAAGGTTGAACTTGAATAGTAATGCAGTAAATCTTTGCTCTTGCCCTATTAAAATAAATTTGTAATGAATGTATTCCTTCTTCAAAATGTATTTAATTGCCTGGTTCCAAATCGTTTTATTCTTAACTAGCGGCCCGCCCCGGCTTCGCACGGGTATTAAACAAAAATTTCAGAAATTATACACAATAACACGATGGGTTTCACAGTTTTCATACTTTTTCTAACAGCATTGGGATTTTTGACATTGACTCGACACTCCATAACTGACACTGGCCATAGAGAAAAAGCAAGCACAGTGCGCAACCTCTTTTTCTATTCGGACGCGCCATAATAGAAAAAGAGGTTGAATATACAGCGCACGGTTCAATTATTGAATTTTTCATGCGGATCCCTAACTTTTTGAAAATATTATATAGCCTATGTTCATCACGGAAAATTTAGGATTCTAATGGTGAAAGAATTTTTCAAATCGGTCCAGTAGTTTCGGAGCCTATTCAATTCAAACAAACAAACATACAAACAATCAAATCTTTCCTCTTTATAATATTATATTAGTATAGACAACAGCACAGAACGATTAAATTTGCTTGATCTATATAGACAGTCTTTAGCCTTTTCTCTCAAATTCAAAAACTCTCGTAGTCTCCCGCAATCAGAATCAATAACATTTAATATCTCTGGATCTTTTCAATGGAAACATCATAAAGAGTTGTCATAAAGATTTCCGTAGAGTTCACCATAATCTTTAATTAATAAAGTTCCATTATTACCTCATTACGGTTTCTTTGCTCTCCGCTGCTAGGAGGTTCTCACATACTCGAGCGTTACGTTACGTGACAATGCCGGGTGTGTGTCATGCCATTTAGGTTTTTGTCATAGATCCGAGTATTATGTAAGAAAGGAAACGGATTTATAACAAACTTCTTGTACAGCGAACGTCGTAGGAAATTAAACTACGTCGTGGGACTTTCGCCCACCGCGCTACAGAGGTCGTCTACATTCGTACGTCTACGTCTACGTTCTACGTCTACAGTCGTACATTTGAAAAATATTGGTAATAATTATAACTTAGTGCTTACGAGTACATTAGCTTCAACAGCTTCAAACAAAACGAAATAAAATATTATAAATTTAAATTAAAAATGACAGAAATTAAAGTAATAATAAACAAATTATGACAAACAAATGAAGTTACCCACATTCAATTAAAAAGAATTCATACAGTGTGTATAAACATTTTTTTTCCAACCATTTCTTCAGTCGAAAGTGGACTAGGTACCTACATTTTTGTTTTTTATTCAGGTAATAAGCAGATATTATAATTATACAAGGTGTAACAAAATATGTGTATCGAAATTAGAATAGTCGTTGTATGTACAAAAGTTGGTCCCCGAGGGGGTGGGAATTCACCCCCTTTCGCTTAGTACACATGTTTTGTTACACGGTGTATAGCTGGCACTCTGTAACAAGATATTGCTCTTCTATAAAATCTCTCTAAATCACACGCAGACCACACAGGTATCAAAACAACAAGTAATCGCGAGTCGCACCTCTATTCTCCACAGAATCACCGTATGGATGAGCCGGAACATAATATCAGGGGCCCAATTCCACTAATACAATCTCCTCTCGATGACAATGATATCGCCTATCAATTGTCTCCTTTTACACCTTTTGGTATTCTACTATCACAATCTTTTTCTGTTTAGCCCTATCAATGACTGTCTATGACCATTGGACCATTGAACTCGTTTTCTCGTATTCTACTATTCAATGTATCTCCGATCGCGTACGTTATTGGTATTCTACTAATTTTTTGACAGCTAATTTAGTCTATGGTTAGCATTATCGTGTCATTGAACCACCATTGAACAAAGGTACCTTTCCTTGGTGTTTTTGTAAACAAATTGCATGAGAAAAGTTCAGAAGAAAGAGTTTTTTCATTAGAAGATGCATGGCGAGCCTAAAAGGCTTCATAAACATTCATCAGCATGTTGCCGTCAGGATACAGCTCTTCTGCAAGAGACCTTACGGAAAGGGAATTTGTGAAAATTTATCGTATTGCCAAATGTACAGTACAAACACTAGCTGAAGACTTTACTCCGTAAATCGGCAAGGAACGCCGTTCTGATGGAATATCCATAATGACGAAGGTAAATAAAACAAACAAACATCTTTCATCATCAATAAGCTAAAATGGTTACTACCAGGTTCAGGGGTTCTGGTTGTTTTCTATGTATAATAAAAAATATCTATCTATTTAATAATATTGTATTATGTATATCAGTCATCTAGTACCCATAACACAAGCTCTGCTTAGCTTGGGGCTAGATGATGCTGTGTGGATTGTCCAACAATATTTATTTACAACATCGTTATATTATTTTCCTATTTTGTTTTACAACACACATAAATTCAAGTTTATGTTGTTTATTATTGTAAAATATAATTACATTTTCAAACTAGTTTTAAGCTAATTTGTATGCCAGTTTTCTGTATTACAAGCTTACTTGATTTACCTATATGCTGCTGCGGCTGCCTATAAATTATAGAGTAGTAGACCTAAGAAATTGGTCATTGTTATTTAGTTTTTCGTTGTTATCTCTTGTTGGTAGTCCTAAAAATGATGACACCTTAGGCCTCCCCTAATGAGTGGCATAGCACACTGTTATCCGATGCTGTTATCCAAAGGTTGCATGGAAAAAATCTTAGCGATAAGCCCATGTAGCAACTTGTTTTTCTGTTTGCTTTTTCTCTCTTGGTGTGCAATGAAGAGTATTTTTACTGTATGTATTGTATCTTTGTTGATTATATATATGTTTTTTAAGTATTATGTTATGTATTAAACTGCCTACCTACAAATCAAAACACTTTATTTTGCAGATATTGAGTGCACTGGAATTTCTTGCCACCAGATCCTATCAAATGTTAGTATGCCAGAGTGCTCTTCGCAAAATTTCGCAGCCATCTGTTTCTAGAGCTGAGACGGAGGTAATCGAGGCACTGAACAAGGTCGACCACAAATCTGTTCAGCGGAATCTTATAGAGAATGTTTAAATGATTGTTTTGATGTCCTTGGCAAACGAGAAGAGAAGAAAGAATTCATTTTATCAAAAACTTTCAATACTGATAAAATCTGAAAAAAACTCAAGAAAAAACTGTTCAGGCCACGGAATAGAAAGAACAGTGGAAGTGCAAAGCAACAAAACTATTAAAGGCATCGTTGGTTGTCGTCAAACTCGCACAAATAGACCGATAATCATAATAATAAAATGTATTACGAAGAAACAATTCGTTTGATTTTAAGTTCTGTGAGACGGTGGGCGAAGGTCCGCATGCGACGCAGGAGTTTGCGGGTTCGATTCCCGCATCGGGACAAATGTTTATCCGATCTGCTGAGATTTGTTTCGGGTTTTCTGGTCGTTTTATATGTAAAATAAACAAGTTCCGTGGTTTGCGCTCGCTCTTGTAAACATTTACCACAGAAAATATGACAGTACTACCGACGTTGACTTTGACAACTTCAACTCATTATCTGTCATTTAAGGATAGTCACACACAAATTTTCCTAAAATCGTGATTTAATTGCGTTTTATTGTGTTTAAGAGCGATGTTAATTGATTTTTAACAAGTTAAAGTTAATTTTTACAACGATAGATACTTAAATAAGAGGGCAGAGTACCAAAAATATTTCGTCCGTCACGACCATGTAGTCATCATAGAATAATTAGTATCTATGGTCACGACCAATTTATTTTTTGTTAAAAATGGCCACACTATCCTACCATTCCATTGACAAGCTATTTTGAATCATAATCTTTGTAACGAAACGTTAGTAGAATACCAAATAAAGGTAAGACTGAATCTCTATCTCAGTAGCATGGCGCCATAATCGCATTTTTTAAAACTTTAGTGGAATTGGGCCCCAGTTTGTTTGTTCAGATAAATTCGTGATTGCTGAACCTTTTTTATTTTCGCCACTCATCAGTCTCTTTCTGAATACGAATAAAAAACAAAAGCGACTAAAATATAATGTATTATACTCATCATTGCATCGAATGATGATTCGATGCAGCAGCATCGATTGCTCATAAACACTTTAAATTCTTCATAATACTTTCTCAAGAATTAATTGCATTAATCATAGGAAACAAAAAGACAATAGCAACGCCATGACCCCGATCCTAGCGACCACGCGGTCGGTGTCTAACAATTATAGCGATGCATTACTACGTACTAGCACCACTGCCATTGTGGTCGGTCATGTTTTGTAATCTAGATGTCGATGTAATTACCGCATCAGTCACGTGGCTTGGAACTGTATAGCCCTTGCTGAGGCTTTGTTTTACATAATTATGAATAGTCTTCATAACTGTCATTAATAAAGTCGTCGGCACCTGATATCAAGAATTTTCTACCTTGAGCCTTAGACTTTGTTGTCTTATTGAAAAATGCTAAAGAATAGCACCTTAAATATTAATTAATATCTCTGGTATTGCCACACGCAAGCCAAACTAGTGAACTTTTGCAGGTTGCTTGTTTTGCCTTTGTTCTTCTGATATTTCTGATTTCACGCTAAGTCTGTCTTTTGAACGTTTCGCCCTATCCGTAGCTGTCTTTTCACATCTTTCAAAAATTAAACATGGTCTCTGATATGTTTTATTTTCAAATATCAGCCTTTCCAGTGAATCTGGCAAAATGCCTGGTGTCTCGACAACATCTATTCCCCTCAAGTACGTCTATGCTTGATCATAAACTATGTAATGGCTTGTAAATGAGCTGTGCTTACTTGTTTAATGTTTAGCCTATGAAAATTGCTATAATTTGCAGTTTATTGATCAAGCAATTCGTTGATGCACTATAACCCTGTTTTGTCTACTTATTTACTGAAATAGACGCCAAATGTCTCGCTTGCTTTTGATTTTGAGTGCGTTTTAAGTATATGTCAGCAATGGAATGGAATATGGCTGCGATGTTTCTTTAATAGTAAGAAGACTTCCCTCGGCATGTGTCTTCTGAACTACACAATCTCAGATGTTTAAGTTCCGGGCGTGTTATGTTCCGGCTTGTAGGACAGGACCTTGCGTCTCAAGTTGTTTAGTAGAACGTATTACTTACAAGTACAACCTGCACTTTACAGGGTCATCCCTGTATCTGGTATTTTATGTAAGATTCCCTCAAACTTGGCCCTGTTCTGAGAAATTCCCAGAACGAATACTTATTAAAAAAATTAGACGAATCACGTCCGTATTCACTTTTAACACACGGAGCATCGTCAGCGTAGCGTGGAAACAAAAGACTAACCTCTACGTGAGTCACCGTAACGGTCGCTTCTACTATCTGTCCGGTTTTGTGCGACTAACATGTGCTAAATGTCGTGTGGTGAATCATTTAGATCGTTGGATTTTTTAATTTGATCGACTCTATGCAGATTCTCTGAAATTTTGTATACTACTTCATAAGAAATATAACTGCATGTCCGTGATACATTAAATCAAGCCATTGTGATGCTAATATTATTTAAGACAAAAACACTTGTCCAAAACAGGCAGTTTGCATCGCTGTGTTAATTGAACACTGGAGCTCTGGTTGAACAATAACAAACGTTAAGGTCAACGATCTGCTCATTTGAATTAAATTTTAACTGAAATTTGCTAAGTTTTTTATCTCAACATTCTCAAAGTTAAGCTCTGTAGCAGGGCCTTAGCTGGTATTCCTGTAAGTTAATTTCAGGGATGAATAGATTTAATACTTATTTGCTCTACCAAAACAGAAATTCCTTTGTAAAAGTCAGCCGAAGAGCTAAAAATATTTTGACAAGAGCAGCTGATGTCCAAAATTAAACATCCTTGGTCCCTTGAATACCCTACTTTTATAAAAATATCGGGAGAATCAGTAAAAAGATTCAAAAAGCAATAGTAAATCACTGAAAGCATTACTTAACGCCTCGTAAACCGTTGATTTGATTGTTCTTGGCAGCCCTGGTGTTCCGCAGGTCGAGTGGAGCCGTATTGTGGTCAACGTACTCGGAGTCAGCCAAAACAATGAGCTATTTACAACGTGTAAAAAGTCGAAGCTAAATACGGAGCCGATGAGAAATCAAAGGCAAAAGGCGAAGGATGAAATTGTAGTCATGCAAAATATACCTCTCTGCTACAATTGCCGCTGTAGCCAAGCCATACTTCTAATCGAATGCATCAAGTAGTTTGGGCAATATCATCTAAATTAATACAAAATAACCTTCATCAATACATCTTTGCAGTGAATAAGTGATGTCAGGTATCGCTCACGTTAGAAAAGAAACCATTAGCAATGAGTAATTTGTTTTTGATATATTTTTATAGAACAATGACGAATCAAACTAGTTAGCTGTAATTAGGTCATTGCCGTGTTCTTGATTAAATCAAGAAAACTTCGATACTTCTCTCTCATTCTCTTCACATCAAATTTCACTTCTGAAAAGTATGGTAAAATACAAAAATTACAGTATCCAAAAGTTAGTAAGGCTTTACTATGAGTCAAGCCAAAGGATCTTATGTTGACCCAAATGATACGCGGATACCTGATAAATGAATCATACAACTTTCTGAGTCGCGCCTCGCTGATAGTGATAATACTGCTGAGCACACATAACATTACATAGCTGATTGCTAAACTAAATAGTTAAACATCAGTTAAGAAGGACCTCTTAGCTAAAGTAAAGAAGGTAGCTTTCTGGAGGGATATGGTGACCTTTTTGTATGATTGTTTTTAAATGAAAACCTAGCAAGTAGAAGCCAGTACCTGCATCGTAAACAAATACGACGTCAAGCAAAAAACTGCTTGTTTCTATTTATCATGCTACTAGGCAAGATTGTAGCATTTGTAGACTTCGGTTTGCAACAGTGTCAATTTGCAACAAATAACAGATATATGTATTTATCTAGGCGTTATTGGGGTCAAATGCCGTTTGACATTCTTGCTAACTGATTGCAGCTACGCTACTTGTGTGGTCTATTACCAAGCAGTTCGCTTTATGGTTGTATTTTTATGTGACGACCTTTTGAATAACAAAATGGTCATTGGAGCTGTATTGCTATATACTATTGACGAAAATAGCCTTAGTATCGTTTGAACAGATTTTCTGATTCTATACTTGACATTTTGTCTGACACACATGCTCATGTTCAAAAATGTTATCACTCTCAAACTCTATCACATAACTTAACAAACTAAAAAACTACTGCTTCCTGCTGTAGGTTGCGAGCAAATATTTTTGCTTTCTTTGTTGACCAATCTGAAATACAATGTATCGATGAGTAGTGCTGTCCAATCCAACAATTTCACTCCGTTCCTGAATGATTCACGCAGGTGGTTGCTAAAGTCACGGCCTGCGAGGATGACGCACCAACATCGTACGATGGATTCGCTTGTTTCGTAGAAATCTGTTCATAAAACATATTTATTTAGTGGTTTGAGTTTGTAATATGATTCCAATAATTAAGGCGAGGTATTCCTGCAGCTGTAGGCATTTTGTCCTGTCTAAAGTTGCGCGCGAAATACTTAGCGCAGATGCAGCGCCAACGACATAGTATAGAAATAAGCAGTAGCATAATATTATTTCACTTTAGAAACGCTGTTGCTATGATCAAACTTTGTTAATAGTTTTCAGTTAGAGTTTCGTAAATAAATGAAGTTGTTACAACTTCATCTCTATTTATGTTTCTTAATATAGATAATGAATTAATAATAAAGTAATTGATCCCAAGATAACCAACCAAACCAAGAACGCTGAAAAACGTCTGGACCAGACCAACAAAAGGCATAGTTAATTTCCGAACTTCGTTTTTTAAGTACCTACAAAATTTGAAATAAATACTCAAATAAAGAAGACAAAGAAGCAAATAGAGAACATTCGCTTCTATGATTTAAAATTTTGTTTGAAATAAATACAAAGAATAAAGGGTATCAAATAAAACAATTATAATAAAATATTATTATTTTCTCAAAATTCTCCAATATTCAATTCTAGCGTGCTTGTACCCGGTTAGTGGCTCAGGAGATGATAAGGCTATGGACATCACATAATTATTTTTTCCATTTGTGGTAAGGCTAGGAAGTCTATAATTTACATTTTCATCTTGAAATCACAACGATATTCGGATCGATGGGTTCGAACCTACAATTCTTTTTTCGACCTTTTCAACGTATTTTACTTAGTATGAAACTTAGGCGATTTTCAAAACCTGTTTTGAATTGTCGAATTCCATACCTTTGATTTGAATTGCTCTCAATGAAAAAGTCTCATTGTATGAAAATTTGTTTTATGACCATATTTCAAAAAGTTTAATTTTTACAGACTTCTCTTATATTTTTTCTGTAAATTATAAATCTATATCTACAAACGCATAGTACATTTTACATCGATCACTCTGCAATCTTCGGAGATAGGGGGTTGGTGGGGGAATGGTTAATTTTTTGACCATTTATTACATTTCACATCGATCGCTCTGCAATCTTTGGAGATAAGGGGGGGAATGGTCATTTATTCGACCTTTTTCTAAATATTTCAAAAAGTATAAAATTCATCAAAATTTCAAAATCTGTTTTGGAATGTGCAAATTGAAACCTTTCCTTTGATACCCCATTCGACTCTGTAGGGTCCCATTTCAATATTCAATTTCAAAATTTGTACCTACTGAAAATCTTTATTTTGATTTTTCATTTTTTCATTTTTGCCGACCAGAGCGAGGTCGGCGCATTCTGCAGTGTTCGGGGAACTTCGGGAGGCTCGGCCGTCCGAGAAAGCCCGAACACTGCATCGATATGCTGCACACTTCGGGCTGCGTTTATTCAATAACTATTCTTACTCTTTATCTGTTTATATCAATTAGGTACCTTAGTAGTTTAAGACACAAAAATTTTGTTTTATCACTCACGTAATAAAAAACGTAAAGTATGTAACCAGAGGAATGTAACATTCGAGTCAAATCCTCAAGGGCTTAACGAATGTTAATATTTAATAACTAGAATAAGTTTTTCAAGAATAAATAAAATAAAAAAAAAAAAAAAATATTTTCATAATTCGCCGCCCCCACCGAATACATAATATGGTAACCGACTATTACTATAGAAGTGTTTTTATTTGAAATAATTGTTTCTGAGGTGCGATTACACCTTGTGAATTTTTTTCAGGCAAATCGTTAAATTTTATAAAAAGTGTAGTTTAAATTTTTAACTTTTAATGTGTAATCTTTCTCTTACATTATACCTACATTATATTTTAATTTAATTTGTGCAACTGTTATATACATAATTACTGATCGAACAACGAGTTCTTTTTACCATGTAATTGTTTATTAAGCTAAATAACTGTTCTCATGTAAGTGACTGTGTCTTTTTTGAGAATAAATATCTTTAAACCTAAACCTAAATCGTACGAGTAGTTCTTGAGATAGGCTTTTTGTAATGGGTTTTACTTTTTTATTAAACGAAAAATAAAAACAACTCTTTGATCCGAACAACATCGCAACAGGTTAATACTCACTCCTCGATATCTCGCTTTTTATTGTAAGATGTGATTGCGGTTTTATTCGGGAAAAAAAGATAAAACTTATTTTACGTAAAGTAGAAAACGCTCTTATTCATGTTTTAATTGCAGTTTTTTACTATATAATAATTTAAAAAATCTGAAAACAAGCAGCGGAGCCATAATAGAAAAAGAATATAGGTATAGCGCACGGTTTAATTATTGAATGTTTCATCTGGGTCCCTAACTATGGTCATCACGGAAAATTTAGCATTTTAATGATAAAAAAAAATTCAAATCGGTCCAGTAGTTTCGGAACAATTCAAACAAACAAACAATCAAATCTTTCCTCTTTATAATATTAGTATAGATAAAAGAAACCTATTAACATGTAATAAAATTATAGATTAAAAACTAGAGGTTAGCAGCTCGGGGGGAGTGCCTTGCCTTAGGCGGCCTTATCGCATTGGAGTTTTTACTTTTCATAACCTAAAACGTCTTTGATTTGATGGTAATCGATATCCATGTGTAATCTGCGATAGTAAACTTTCAGCCATCTTGGATTTGAAAATGGACATCTTTTTCGTAATCTACGTGTTTGATTTAGTCGAAAACGATACCCATATAAGTGGGTGTTAGGTCACACAGCACAGCTCGCTTCGCTCGCCGTGCTGTTCCTCTTTGTCGCATTGCAGCTCGCTTCGCTCGCCGCAGTGCTTCACCCGCTTGCTGGGAGAGGGGGGTCGTGGGGGTCACAGCACGTCTCGCTTCGCTCGCCGTGCTATTCTCCTTAGTCGCATTGCAGCTGGCTTCGCTCGCCGCAATGCTCCACCCGAAAAAAAAGGTCAAAATTTGGCCAATTTTCGGTTTTTTATAAAAAAAGAGGGTCTGGGGGGTCATAGGGGTCAAACTTTTTTTGGAGTTCAAAATGATTTCTTCTCCTCTACATAACTGTGAAAAAATTTTTCTTCTAGGTCGATCCGTTTGGGAGATACAAAAAGGGGGGGTGAAAATGTGGGTGGAGGGGGGGTGATTTTTTTTATTTTTCAACACTAGAAGAAACCTTCTATACGACTCCGCAATCCAAATTTTTCTATAACGACTATTTCCGGTAGCAACTTCAAAAGGGGGGGTCTGGGGGCAAAGGGAGGGGGGAATTTTTGCCTGCCTTTGAATTATTTGACCCCCTCTATACAACCCCACAAAAAATAACATTCAGTATGGCTCTGTTTGGGAGCCCCCCTAAAGGGGGGGGGGGGGGGAGAAGGGGCAAATTTGGAAAAGTCGGAATTTTCCTTAGGTCCCCCCGATGCCCTCTATACGATTCCGTAAAAAAAACCATACCTATGATGGTGGAGGGGGCTCCACCATCAAGGAGAACAATTATGTCAATGCTTTATAGATATATAAAATGTTAATGTAGTTAACTAAATATTATTGGCTTCAATAAATCATTCCAGTAAGTAGATAATATAACTTTTTTAAACTAGAACAACCTTTAATAATTTTCTGCCTTACATACCGATGATTTTATACTATGGCACTACGACCGTCACATATCATGTCAAAGGTTGAAGTAAAATTGAATCTAACGCCATTGTGTCAGAGACTAAAATTGCATAACAAATGAAACATTTACGTACTTCATAAATTAGCGGAAAAATTGACATAGGTCCGTCGTCTGTAAGCGCCAGAGCGCGACTGATCGTGTCTGCCAAGCCACCACGCTTGTGAATTTTGTAGTTATTTCAAAATATTGATTTTGAAAATCATTTTATCAGGACAAACTCTGCGAATTTGTCTAGAAATAGTTACTGTCTTTAATTGAGTACAAAAAAAAACTTAAAATATCACATAGTTTAGTCATAATATTGAAAAAACATTTCAAAAAGGGGTAACTTCGAGATTTTTTTTTCCCGAGCGAAGTTTATAAAATCTTGTATCTGAATGCGAATTTGACTAGACTAAATCCTTAACTATTACATATCTTTTTTACAGAATTTTTAATCAGTATTCCTACATCTCAGATGGTTTTGAAAACCACAAAAGTGCGGCCTCTGTTGGCCTACCTGGCCTTAAGAGCTTGTTGTTGTTATTTAATAAAAGATTCTATGTAAGCCATATGGGATTATTATACGTCATCTGATCGAACCTGAACTAGCGTCATACATAATTATTCAAAGGTACCAGATTCCTAATTCTTGCGAGATTCCGTTTACCTTTCATATTTCTCATACTGTAATAGCTAAGATCAATCTATGCCAGTCACTAAACTCCAAATTGGCGAAATGTTCTTATATCGTAGCCCGTCAACCAACACTGACCATATAAATTTTGACAATAACCCCTTTATAAGCTCTGTTCGCAAAAGGCAATGATGTCTACCTTAGACACTCCGAACTTTATTCCAAATTAGTAATCCCACTAAATCAATGCCATAAGACTGGATATTGCACCAATGTATCCTTACAATTCCCACAGGCCTTACTCAGTTGCCAGTACAGGCAAGATAGGGCACCGGAGTTGCAAGGGTAGGTCTCGGTACGTCCGCAGCGACCGGTTCCGCGTCGGACCGGAAAATTGGCACGCGACAACTTGACGCCGACGACACTGCACTGTCTAATTGTGTTAGACGGCTGGAGGATTGGATAGATAGGCGGATGTCTGGAATATATTTGAAGCTTACTCAAGATAGACAGAGGTAGATACAGTTTTAACTGGTTACCACGGGGAGCATCCCTGGTGACTTTCGGTGATTATGATTGACATTAGGTCAATCTCAAAAAGAAAATCTGAAATTAATCATGGACCTAGACCGTTTATACGTATATTAGGGTTCTAATAGTTTCAACATCATTGACCTGTTTAAGAACAGCCTATCCCCTATTTACGTCTCTTAGGTTATAGATACCTTAGTTTTTATTAGTTTTTCATCCTAGATACTCATAGTAGTAAGCATTATGTTGTAAACTCTGAACTTCTATTAAGTTTAAATTAATGTCTTAATGTAGGTATATAGAATACACTTTATTTGCATTTGACATCATTAGGAAAATATATATGCACTGAAGTATGCGACAACACTGCTATCAAAATGCTGAAGATATTTTAATGGCGAATAAACTGAATTCAATTAATTTAAGAAACTTCAAAAAGAGCTCTAAAAATTCTCTATTCATCGGTGGTATCAGTATTCTCATCCAATTCCTCGCTTTCCAGTCGGCTTGCTACTTCAATACAACGATTACGTGAAGTTTCCAATTTATTCTTCTCCGGCCCACCGCAATCTGCAATTCAATTTTCACAGCGATAACGATTTTTATGGCATTTTCCTAGCAATTTCCAACTGTTTCCTTCCGAGACAACAAAGCTGCATCGACAGGTGGGAAGCGGGAGTTTCCTTACTAACTGTTACCGTAACCTGTGCGGTCCCCTTCTCCAGACAGGTGCAACGTCCCCCAAACCCGTCCGATTCGATCCTTGTATCGTCTTGTACGTTGTAGCTTTGAAAAAGTGTAAACAAGTTTTTTGTACACGATACTCCATTTACTCTTATTTATGGGTTCGGTCGTGGGCACTCCCACATTAAGTGGCCTGGTGTGTATTGTATTGACACATTGTAGATGGTTTTCATTTCCCTTAGTGTTTCGAAGCTTGCGGATATTGAATTGCACTCTTGGGTGTGGTTTCTTCCAGGAATAAATGCAAATAAATTGTAACATTGCCTTGAAATACGACCATTTACATGATGTCTATCTAACTAAATCTGTAGCAATTTAACTAGATCATAAAGATATTTTTATTTCTCCGGTTCTAAACGGATACATCAGTAGGTACTGTAGATGCCCACGATAAATTTGGCCCTGCCTCAAGGTCCCGCTACGTTACAAGCCCCTACGAATCATCGCTGTAAATCCACTAGATCATAAATAGAAACATCGTAAGATCATCGATGACGCAATCATGATTGTGGAACATACAATGTTGACGTCATTCGTGTGCTGTTGATAATCGTACTTAAAATTATCTATTTACTCTTTATTATTACAAACTAGCGGTTCGCGCCCGATTCATATTGGTATTTAACAAAAATTATAAATATTTAGACTACATAGACGTTGGGTTACATTATTGAAGTTTTAATGGGATCCATAACTTTTATGAAAATATTTTATATGCTATGGTCATCATCATCAGGTATAATGTAGGATTTTAATGGAAAAAAACCTTTTTCAAATCGGTCCAATAGAAGCATATTCAATCTAAACAATCAAATCTTTCCTCTGTATAATATTATTTAGTATAGACAACAAGACCTTGTTTAATAAAGGCTGCTGCGATTGCTCTTGCAATTTAAATCATGGCGATGTTTTATTTTGTGAATAGGTGCCACCGCATGGTGCTAAATTAATCAACATCCGTATCATCACCCAGTGCTCGGTATAGGCCTCCAATTTATTCAGCTATTCCAGAACATTTTTCTGCATAACATGTAACGTCGACGTTACATTAAGGTGTACACTAAACATTTCACCTACGTCGCACACAACACAGCATAAACTTTCAAGTGTCTAACCGGATAAATCAGGTTTATTATTAACCAATAGGACACTGATTCAACCAATACGAGCAACACAACTTCCGCAGAATGCAGTCGCTCTGCTATCTTAACGGATGCGAATGCGATATTCGAAACTAGCCCGTTGTTGCTCAGTGGTCCAAATATATTGACGTAATATCATCAATCAGCATTAGCTTTAAAATAATACCATTATCCTGATCTAGTCCTTAGAAATGTATTAAACAAGGTTACTACAACAAATTTTGTAGTTTCAAGTATTTGAGCACTTCTAAAATATTTTTGTTGATGATTGAGTTGATTTGCAGCTAAAAGAATGTCTCTACCATTATCGCAGGCGTCTATATCCTGTGCAGTTGAACGACCCGCACAACGCTACTTGATAAAGAATTTATCAATTAAAAATGTATGGAGTGCTTGTTTGCTGGATAGCATGAAAAAGTGAACTGCACTTTGGTAGCAAATACAGCTTGTTTTATAGGTTCTTTACCTATCATTAGGGTATTCTGACTATGCATGTAACTAGACATACATCAATAAAATCGAAGCCCTTAGAGGATATATTACATTGTTGCATTAAATGTACTACCACTACTATCTCTTTACATGTAATTGCAATAAATATACTTTTACGAAAAGCCAAGTAGACTTCCCTCCACATGAGGCGAATCATGACAATGATGTTCCTTCTGGGAAAGCATGCTCTACCTTTGGCCACATCTTAACGTACATAAGAGAGATGGTGGACAAACCATAAAAAAATGAGACACTCAAAAATAAGAACAACTTAATCAATTTCATTATATTGTCTTGAGTTGAAAAACAGTAGCAGTACAGCACAGGTAGGTATATGATAAATGATCGTGTAAACAAAAGCTCCGTCAAATATTACTAACTACATCGTATAGTATAAATCACGTTGTCCGGCTGTTTGTTTTGCCGATTCGATGAGCGCGTGGGTACCATTGTTGTTTTAAATTTAACAGTCGCATTGTTTGTGTTGTATAGAGGCTTCTTATCCTCAAATAGTCAGTCTAGCCTCAATAAAATAACGCTACAAGGATTTTTAGTTCATTACTGGATTGGATTACCATTCTTTTAAAAGAACATCTACAGAACACAATTGACATTGTGTCATTGATAATGGTGATGGAGATATAAGAATCCAAATGATACGAAAAACGCAACGTTGGCTCTATCAAAACTTATATTACCAAGTATGGGCACGACTTCAAGTCACGTACATATGTATGTGTACTCCGTATATGCTCACCGTATACCCGTAAACGTGTTTGTTGGTTTTCTGACTCATACTCATTCTGTACTTTACTCAAAACATGCAGCGAAGAAATTTCAACTTTATCACAACTTTGTAAAACAAGTTTTGGGATGTGTATGTTGTATGTGGGCGATAGATAAGGATTATCTCCTTGAATAATGTCAGCATTAATTATTTGATTATTGTTGTTTACCCAAAATAAAGTTGAGTAGAATTAGAAATTTCTTATATTAAGATTACAAAAGAGAAAAAATTTGAAGCCTACGTCCAGCAGTGCTGAGACGTAAGATGCCATAGACAATGGAAATTATGGTCGCAGACATCTTTTTTGTCTGCCTAAGCTCTTCTAATGATTTGTATGATCGCAATTTGGACTGAGAATTTTAGTACTGCAAACCCCTAGGCCTCTTCTTATGAGATTAATTAGTATCTGTGTATTGTATAAAAGCAATAAAAATAGTTTATTATGTACATAATTAAGAAAGCTACCATGCTTTCACACAAAAATAAAACTTACAGGGCAAAAGCGATTTATAAAGATCCTACAAAGCTAGGCTCCACAGGTGATGGGAATTCTGCCTTTTCTTTTCATCGCTTTTTATTTCGGTGAACAAATTAGCATCGCCATTCAACGCGGCAATGCTGCATTCTGAGCACATTGCCTTCTGGTCTGATTTTTCGACTGCTTAGATTTTTAGGAAATATAAGTTATAAATGTCCAGTAATAAAACTAGTATGTTATGAATTTGCCTTCATATACCGTTCGCCGCAGTTGCATACGGCCTCGCACGGCCTTGCCTTGCGTTTGCACAGATGCTCACGTTGCTCGTGACTCATCATGAAAGAAGTAATATTCCTCGCTCACTTCAAGAATAATGATCAGATTTCATTATTTAAATCCAAGTTGAATCCTATTGTCTTCCCTTGCGTAACCATCACAATAGTTACATGTAGGTACATACCGAGCCTTCTCCTGTAATGTAACGTTTTATATCTATTTGAAGTTTTAGGGTTCTTGTCAAACAGTTAGTTTTGTATGGTTATGTAATTTTTTCGTAACTACAGTTTATGCTAAGGCGTGGGCTAAGTCTCCAGGATTCTGTTCGATCGGCCTCAATTTCAGCGGCAGCAATAAAGTTTGGTGTTTCATTGAATTTTGCTTTTCTGATGATAACATAAGTATAGGCAAAGCATGCTCAAATCTTGAGTTTCCCTTGCCCTAGTATAGTCAATTTCGCCATTGTGGCCCACATAGCGTTCTTTTATTGCTGACCTCACGTTCATTAGCGTCGGTTCATCAATCTTCCATCTGTCATCATTCAATGTAACCTTCAAATTATTAAAGGGAAACGTGTCAATGTTATTGAAGATAGATTTACAATCCCGAACACTTTTGTTGTACTGTAATGTTTATCAGGTCAATCGCATAAAGCTCCCTCTGAATGTTCAGATCATGATTATTGTCTGTATTTAACTGTTTAAACCTAAAATGAAGAATAAGAAACTACGTAGGCTTCTCTTGGTTTACTTACACACAATCATATTAAGTTATGATGTCATGAAATAACATGCTCCAGACAAGATCAAGCTAAGTATCTTTTTTGTGGCAGCAGTTGATGCCTCACCAAGTGGAATGTTGCTGCTTAGTTACCAAGTGCGTGGAATGCAATATTTCAGATTTTCACTTCGCCTTATAACTTCATTGGAATAAAAAAGGACATACAAATAAACAAACCTTTTTAAAATTCCCAGAATTTCGTCGCTGAATTCGTACGTGCTATTAAATATTCATAAAGCAATTCTAAAGTCAATCGAACTGCATCCAAATTCGATTTTGAACTTTAATTACAAGGCTCCAGAAATCAGAAATGGTAGCCTGATGCTTTGCAGCAACATGAAATGAACCGCATTCCCTTTGCATACGAACGTGAAAGGGTCATGACATTATTTGAGTCATCAGTGCGAAATTCATGCAGACAGTGTTGTAGGTAACACCTTTTCATTGTCGCGGTATGCGTTCCGTTGCATGATGACGATGACTCATCAAGGGCTTCATCGGAGGTTGTTGTTGTTGACAAAAGAGGCCCGAATACGGGAGAAACAATGACCTTTCTGATTAGGGCAGAAAATATTAAACATCTGAAGGTGCAAGTGGCACCAATTGGTATTTTAATGTCTTTCGTAATTAATGTTAAATGAATGTTGTGTTGTGATCATAATATCTTACAATCGCTATAAATCTTGTCTTAATGTATCGGGTGCCTGTAATATTTAATAACGTTTTCTATTATTTATACGCCTTTGAACCGTAATGTATTAGTTGATTCCGTAAAAGGAGACGAATTGACACGACCAAATAAGGGGGACCTCTCGTGGAAACTGTGTCGCCGTAGTTTTTGTGCCTTTCACAACTGGTTGAGCAGTTGCGGCTATTGCAACATGATACAAACTGCCACTTTGGTTTTGATTTTGATCTACCTTCATTTATATAAGGATATACTTCTCGTCTTATGACTAGACCTATCTATTACACCTCGTTTCACCTCGGGTTCAGCAGAACAGCTAACTGCTGATGCCAAGTCTATACGTACCTACTAAAATGTGGTGTATGTTCCCCAAAAACAATGGTTTATTGTGTATACTAAAGTAAATTTAATGCTTATAAGTTATCGTCCCATAACAATTGCCAAAACGGTATTTGCATATAAATGTCTTATTTTATATTCGTACTTCGGTTTCATTACATAAATTACAGTTTCCTGTTCTTTGTGGGCGTTTACGTTTTCGGCTAAGTATAAGTACCGCTCAAGTCCTGTGCCCTTATATGGTGTTAACTTGAAATTTACTGAATTTTCTAGTATGCAGTAAGGTCCAAGGTCTTGTCCTGTAGGGGAAGCACAGGCTTTCTTGTCTAAGGTAGAATAGACAATGCGTAAATTATTTGAAATTAATTTCTTCAAGTTCAATGATGTATGCAAATGCAACGTATGGCGTGGCGATGCGATGTCATTATTGTCTATTCTACCCTAGAGAACAATCCCCGTGCTTGGCCTACAGATCGTTGAGAGTTTTGTATTCAGAATCTGTTGCTACAACTTCAACTCAATTTGATTTACCTTAATCGTCTGTGTATTCATATACATATATATGTACTTCTAACCTCAGTATACTTAAGTCCTTACGCGGTTATCCGCTAGATGACAGGTCAAGCTGTAAATTGATTCGCGTTATTGCTCATTATCATATTAGCTGTTTATTGATAAGTTATCTGCTGGCTTTGAAGTCGCCGAAACTAGATAAGTGTGTGCTATTAACAGTATAAGATTTATATTCTTCATGTATTTTATTCAAGTATCATAATTTATTCACTGAATATCAATTCTATGCCAAGGGACCAAACAAGAATCTAAGCGACGATGTCTTGCAAAGAAGATGGTCACATTTACATTTATCATGTTACGTTACCTTTCCATCCTTTCATCTTGTCACGTATAAATATGTTTGTAGTTGTTATCATTCTGTAAACAAGAAATGTTTTCAAATTGTCACTTATCTCCTACCTACACAATTTTATGATCGTTACCAATTAGTTCCAATGCAATAAATTATCTAGTAATTAGCTGTTTGCGTAGTTTATGTTTGTCAGGGAACTCTACCAAACCTGACCAATAACCTAACAGCAGCGTCTTGATATGAATATATCACCGTTATGTGTGATATGTATATTTAAATACACATTTTTGTGCCCTGCTGTCCAGATCTGCGAACTCTTATTCCGATCTACAAAATATCAGAAAACCTGTCGTCAAACGTCTCTCTAATGACAAACAATGTCGACGAACCTTTGAAGAGAAGATCAACTGCGTTAATAGGATCCTGTGGATTAAATCCTCATTCAGTGTAAATGCTTATTTTGCCTTAGTGGGATTCAGCTGATAGATTAATGAAAAAATGCAAACAGCCTGCTTAAGGCTCCGGCGACCGATGAATTTCCTATACAAACGTACTAACAAAATGATAAAGTTGTTGTTGCTGTATAAATGTATTTAAGATTCGCACTTCTTGACCATTACTGATGAAACTGTTTCTTCCGCAGACATACTCCGGCCTCTTCTGCGTGGTGGTGAATCCATACAAGAAGTTACCCATATACACTGAGAAAATCATGGAGAGGTATAAAGGCATAAAGCGGCATGAGGTTCCCCCACACGTCTTCGCCATCACAGACACAGCATACCGTTCTATGTTACAAGGTTGGTGTTATGACAACGATTACAATAAACCCTTAAGAAAATATACATCATAGAAAATATTTTTCTACACAAGGGTTTGGTACTGTTTTAGAATAGAAGCATTAAATGGGCCCTCTAGACTCCAACAGCTGATAAACTATATACAGCTGTGTACAGCATTAACCGTGAGAGTCACCCTCATACATCTTATAAATATCGGCTATTGATAAAATATGCTAAATAAAAAAATGTCAGGCATCGGTTTCAGCGAAGAGTCACTCATGTCATGATATCCAACCAAATAGAGGTATAATCGTATCTGCTGAGCTCTACCTGTTAAGTGTTCTAGTTTAAATGTAGGTGAGACGATTTGGATAAAGTATTCTGAAGGGGACTTGATACTTGTAAGACCTAGTTTTTTTGTCCTATCAGTAAATTACAAGGCTCCGCCTGAATTGCTAATTACTATCTAAGTGGAACTATTTATTTATAATGATCATAGAAAGAAACTCCGTGTTTATATTTGCATAACCACTACATTAACCTGTTTGCAAAGTTATTTCAATTAAAGTGGCCTGCTCACTGTCCATGTAAAAAAGTAGCTTATTTATTATGCGTAAATAGGTACTGAAGTAGAATAGAAAATAATTCTATAATACAAAATAATTCAATCGCTCAGCACGCTAGCAGTACCTTATTACTCTAAAAGCATGCGTAAAAACTTGTACTCAGTGGACATAGTTGTGCCATAACTCATTCCCCGTATCCGTCGAGTCGGTGCCATTAGTGAACAATTAGACAAACGACTCGGGACTAAACTGACCGCTTATCTATGCCCCACTAGTGCTGCCCCGATTCTCGAGTTTAGAGAGTTTGTCCAAAAGTAACGGTCCCTGAGGTAGGTCAATAAGGAACCCTGAAGGTAGTCCAAGAAGTTGTTATTTGAGTGTTTAAAGGAGAAAGTCAAATGAAAACATAATCCTATGATGTGTATGAAATTCAGAAAATGCCGGTAAAGACTTTGGCAAAACCGATTTTTTTAAGTTGACTCTGACAAAGGTTTCTTGAACATATTTTTATTTAAAGGGCTCTCGATCGTAACTTAGTCGATTCCCTTCACTAAAGATAGCGCTCAGGTTAGTGAGCAATGCATTCAGTGCACAGGTAACAGGAAACGCCCACGGCGAATGTTTCCAACTTGTGACGGGGACCACTAAAACAATGCGACGGGGGCCTAATGGATGAACAGGTGATTGCAGGAAACTAGGGAAGTGGAAGGCTGTTTACAAAACATATGTAGCCACCTCAGATTGATTAAAAAAAATTAAATGAATTGTTTTGTTGCAGACTCAAAACTAAAAAAGCTTTATTATAAGGTTTTATAGGCCTTCAGAAAAATCAACAATACATTAACAGTCAAAACAGATGGGGTTGTTATTGAATACGATAATAACAGTTTTTTAGTACCTAACGGACAGACGTTACGTACGAATAAATATGAACATAACAATGTATACTGTCTTTTCTTGTTTTCAGACAGAGAAGACCAGTCAATACTTTGTACAGGAGAATCAGGCGCAGGCAAAACAGAGAACACAAAAAAAGTGATCCAGTACCTGGCGTACGTCGCTGCTTCAAAACCTAAAGGCTCTGGAGCGGTAAGTCAGATGGGCAAAGAGGATCTTAAATAGAGACGAGTTATGAACGAAATCAAAGTTTTTAGTAATTAAACAATTAAAAACAGTTGAGTATGAGCCTATAATTTTGGATGGACGTGGTACTGAAATGTCTTTGGAACCTAAATAGGTTATTGTCATACCTGTCAAGATTTGTCTCTAAGTCATTATCGTTCATGGAGTTTCGAATAGTGGTAACAGATTATTTACTAAGTTTATTCCACGAATAATTGCAAAAAGTTAATCGCTTTCCGGTTCGTCCTTAGTTTGGCTTATAATAAATCCATTAATGCCTAAAAGGAGCGGAACAGCTGCTGTGCGATTTTAATCGTCTGAAATCTTAAGTGATGGATTGAGTGTGATTTCGCATATAAATAGTTAAATGTCCTTATCTGTAGACGTACCATTGATTACTCAGCTTCACCAAGACTTAAACTACCATTTAAGGTGTGTTAGTAACTGGTGTCGAAACAAAATTGTCACCGTATCAGTAAATATATTTTTAGAAGCGTGAGAAATTGCGTGATTAGTATATCAACAGGTATGAGTCACGGTTTACTTTGAATTTGATTGTTTCACTTATTTGCCGTGTATGTGCAAATATTTAATTTCCTTCCTTATTGATTTCAGCATAACTTTATAATTAATTTTTACCTTATTACAATTGATTGTCTTATAATTTTTAGTAATGTTTTTATACGTTTTAGATTTCCAATATTTATTGGTTTGATTATCGTATTCGGGTAAGGGTTTGATGATATTAGAATGCTCCTAGTAGTTCAAAGCTAAAGTATTTGCAAGATTCTGGATTATGTCAACATAAACGCTAGGCTCGTTTGTGTTTTCATCCAAATAATTATGGATACTACACTGCTAGTATGTAGATTTATTTTTTTATGTAAGAGGTGTGTCTTTTGTATATTGGATTGGAACTACGCCCTTGTACTTCAAGGTGGCATGTCTATTATGTACTGTATTGCACAATTTTCTCGCGTGCTGCTAGATATGACTACATGGAAAGAACTATTCTTAGCATTGACATACTCGTATTTCTCTTCTCTCTTACCAATTACATACTACTTATAATTAGTTTTAGGTTTTCGCTCAGATCGATGAACTTTCACCATAGTTCTATCATGTCTGGAGAGTTTTATATTTCAAATATGTTTGTAATTGGATAACCAAAATTATTTTGCCTTTGTAGAAGAGATTGCCAATGTTAAGAGTAGCTTCTATCTCACTATTCAAGCAGCATCCTTTACCTGAAGACCACTGTGTAATATACTGTTTCTCTTCTTTCACGAACCCGCCTGCCTCCGGACACAGGGACCTACGCCACAATTGATAATAGTAAGTTGGTTATTGGATTTCTGGTGAATGTAGCTTGTTTCATCCCTAGACGCATTGACCTTCCTAAGCTTTCTGATAAAGAGGTGAGGAGATTTGTAAAAACAACCAAGAGAATATCGTATTGATGTCGTGTCGATTATGTGACACAATGCGACTGGCTGTTTTCCAGATCTTTCTACTATGGCGGAAACGGCTCTAATTAACTTTTTTTAATGATATTCAACTATTTTTGTCAACAACCCTGCAAATTATATTATCGCCTTTATTCGAGGCTACGTTATCCTTCATAATTTTATTGGTAATTTACCTGAGCTGACCATGTTTTGTTGATATTTTAGTTGCTATTTTAAGAAACTATAGCCCTATCCTTGTTTGCTAAAACAGTATTTACCCGGAAAAATTGCCCGTTTGTACATATTAATTGTAATTATAATTAGTAATCGGTTCACAGTATATAAAGTTAATGTAAAGTAAAGATTACCATGTAAAGTGAAGCATTACCTATATTGTATATTTTGACTATAGTACATTTTTGCTAAAACTTTACTGTAATCATCCTTAATCTAGATCCCTTCACTAACAAATTAACCTTTCATTACACGCTGCTAATGCCCATCGTAGACAAACGGACCTTCCTACGAGGTACAGGAATGCATTCATTAATGTTTTGACCCTTACGCACTAAGCTGTTACTGGAGATGCGGTTGCGATTACAGTAACCTAATCTAATACGGAGGTCGCCGCAACGCTCCGAGTTTTAAAAATCTCGTATATTTTTGATTGCGGTCAACCGCACGGCTGACCTCGTTCCGGCTAACCGCGAAGTGCGTAAGTTAACTCATAGTAAAACCTGCACTCAGTATCTTAATTGAAATAATTAGACACCATTCTACTTGTTAGTTCGTTGTTACTACCCTCTGAGGTGACCAAAAAGAGGTACACTTAGAATTTTGTGTCTAAATTATATAATTAAGATACTGAGTGAACACTCGCGAATACCTCTTAATTGATCAGCTAGTTTAAACAACCTCTGAAGTGTCTAATGAATAGCTTGATTGACAACATGTGTGAAAACATGATTTATGGCCATATTAATAGTAGCATTCCTTATAGGGCGAATTGGAGCAACAGCTGCTGCAGGCCAATCCTATTCTAGAAGCTTTCGGAAACGCGAAAACGGTCAAAAACGACAACTCGTCCAGATTCGTAAGTATTTATCTTTTTAACAAGTTTTCATTAAAAAGTCAGTGTCATAAGAGTCGACTGACGGAACCTAGCAGGAGAGAAGGGCATCAGCTTGAATGTAGTATATTTTAAACAGCTCCACTGGTCGCCATGATGAAATCATCATGGCGACCAGTGGAGCTGTTGTGTTTTGGCAAAACGCCTTTCGAGCAGACGTAATAAAGTTCACAGTCGACGTACGTGGGCTGGGCTGATGATGATGTGCTTTCGTGAGTTTAAAATTTTTATGGTTTTTTCCAGGGCAAATTCATTAGGATAAACTTCGACGCCTCAGGGTACATAGCGGGAGCGAACATCGAAACGTATTTATTAGAAAAATCGAGAGCGATCAGACAAGCGAAAGACGAAAGGACATTCCACATATTCTACCAGCTCCTCTCCGGTGCGACGGCGCAGCAGAAAGCAGAGTACATTCTAGAAGACCCCAAGAGCTACCCATTCTTGTCGAGTGGCGCGGTACCTGTCCCCGGCATTGACGATGCGGCTGAGTTCCAGGCTACGATCAAATCAATGCACATCATGGGCATGAACAATGAGGACTTCAAAACTATCTTTAGGATAGTGTCAGCCGTCCTCTTGTTCGGTTCTATGCAGTTCAAGCAGGAGAGGAATTCGGATCAGGCCACGTTACCAGACAACACGGTTGCACAAAAAATTGCACATCTACTTGGTATGGAAACTCTCCTAAACTGTATAGATAAAGTTATATTAGATGAGAATCCCTTTAATGCTATGTTTTTTTTACAGGTTTATCGGTAACGGAAATGACAAAGGCATTCCTGAAGCCAAGAATAAAAGTTGGTCGCGACTTCGTAACGAAAGCACAGACGAAAGAACAAGTAGAATTCTCAGTTGAAGCGATCGGAAAAGCATGCTACGAGCGCTTGTTCAGGTGGCTAGTCAACAGGATCAACAGGTCCTTGGACAGGACGAAACGGCAAGGAGCTTCCTTCATCGGCATCCTCGATATGGCCGGTTTCGAAATATTCGACCTCAACTCTTTCGAACAGCTGTGTATCAATTACACGAACGAGAAACTCCAGCAACTCTTCAATCACACCATGTTCATCCTCGAACAGGAAGAGTATCAACGTGAAGGAATTGAGTGGAAGTTCATTGACTTTGGTCTCGATCTCCAACCTACCATCGACCTCATCGACAAACCCATGGGTATCATGGCACTGCTGGATGAAGAGTGTTGGTTCCCGAAAGCGACAGATAAAACTTTCGTCGAAAAACTGGTCTCGGCTCATTCCGTCCATCCCAAATTTATGAAAACTGACTTCCGTGGGATCGCAGACTTCGCTATCATCCACTACGCTGGGAAGGTCGACTATTCAGCTGAGAAGTGGCTCATGAAAAATATGGACCCTCTAAACGAAAACGTAGTCTCTCTTTTGCAGTCTTCGCAGGATCCTTTCGTGTGCCATATTTGGAAAGACGCTGAAATCGTCGGAATGGCGCAGCAAGCAATGACCGACACCCAGTTTGGCGCAAGAACTCGCAAGGGCATGTTCAGAACAGTTTCCCAGCTGTACAAGGAGCAGCTGACCAAGCTCATGGCGACTCTCAAGAACACGAACCCCAACTTTGTGAGATGTATTATCCCCAACCACGAAAAGAAAGCGGGAAAAATTGAGGCGCCTCTGGTCCTAGACCAGCTGAGATGTAACGGAGTGCTCGAAGGTATCAGGATCTGCAGACAGGGCTTCCCCAACCGCATTCCTTTCCAAGAGTTCCGGCAGAGATACGAACTTCTCACTCCCAACATCATTCCCAAAGGATTCATGGATGGGAAGAAAGCTTGCGAACAGATGATCAAAGCTCTCGAACTAGATCACAATCTGTTCCGCGTCGGACAGTCCAAGATTTTCTTCAGAGCAGGAGTTCTGGCGCATTTGGAAGAAGAACGTGATTATAAGATCACTGACTTGATCGTTAACTTCCAAGCGTTCTGCCGCGGGTACCTCGCCAGGAGAAACTACCAGAAGAGACTGCAACAGCTCAACGCGATCAGAATCATTCAGAGGAATTGCGCCGCGTATCTGAAGCTTAGGAACTGGCAATGGTGGCGACTTTACATCAAGGTGAGTAATTATTTACAAAATATTAAATACCTTTCAGTGCAGTTATGTAAATATTCTAAGCCTTGCTCATGTATTTAACACACACATTTCAGTGTGCCATAAGGAATGACGTGGTTTAAAATATGTAGTAAGCTGGCATAAGGTACTGCTTGTAAATTACGGTGACATTCATGTATAAAATGACTTAGACATAACATACCATTTGAGGTAACTCACTGCTTTCCTATACAATCAACCATAATGTATATCGGTCGACCATGGAAGACCAGCGCTATGACTAGATCTGCACTCTCAAAAAACTTGCAGAGCCAAGTGCTGAGTGGGAATTACCTCTTCAAACATCTATTTTATTGTTATTTTTTAACGTAAATTTAGAAGATTTACAGTAGGAGAAAGAAAATTTCTTAGTAATTAATATGTCATCATCATTATCAACTTAAAATTAGACATCTGTCCTTTATAATGAGCGCAATTACCCTTATTTTTTCCAAGAATACGCTAAAAGTTCAGAACCTCAGGGAAACTCTTGATTTTTTTCCAGGTGAAACCTCTCCTAGAAGTAACGAAACAGGAAGAGAAGCTGACGCAGAAGGAAGACGAGCTGCGGCAGATCAAGGACCGGCTGGAGAGCCAGGTGAAGCGCTGCCACGAGTACGAGACCAAGTTCCAGCAGGCCAGCGCCGAGAAGACGCAGCTGGCTGAGCAGTTGCAGGTAACATTAAAACAAACTAAATTTCATCATCATCACCAGCCTATAATGTCCACTGCTGGACATAGGCCTCCCCTAATGAGCGCCAAAGATGGCACTATCATTTGGGGGTTAATGCCCATAAACCCCACGCTGGGCATGCGGGTTGGGGATCGCAGTTCGGTGGAGTTGTTCTGCAGAGGGCGCTGCTGCCCGCCCCCCGGTGTGTTTCCCTTAGTCGCCTCTTACGACACCCACGGGAAGAGATGGGGTGGTGAAATTCTATGCCGGCACCACACGGAAACTAAATTTACTCGAATTCAAAAGCCCTAAAGATGTTCTAACAAATTCTGTGCTCAAACAAATACAAAGTTGGGGTTAAAGAAGCTTTATGTCTCATACAAACTATAGAAGTTCACTTATAATGAGAATAAGTTTCTAAGTAGGTATAGAATATACTTCTGACAGGCAACATAAGATAAGAACTGAAGCGCGGCTTTTATCAAAATAGCCAAGAAACTTTCGATCAATTAACATTTTCGTCAAACGACGGTGGCGCTGCGGGCAAAGGTCCGCCTGCGACGCAGGAGTGCGTAGGTTCGAACACCACTTCCCAACTTAAAACAACACTGCGGCAATCAAGTTGAGTATTTGAAAATTTATAGCATGAAAACATAAAAGTTATTTTATAAGAACGTTATGTTTATATAACTGACTGCCCTATTGTCTTGTTATAAATACTCGTACTAATAGCTGAATCATAGGTACATGATAGAATAACACAGTACATCATTGTTGATGGAAGTATAGCTCCATGCAGTCATTTGGAGTGCCCTGTGATGCTTCCCGCCGTTTTTCCGTTTGTAACAACCCGAGATTTGGATCCGCGGCATCTTTGCTGTGGTTTTATTTTTATAATAAGTGCTTAAACTAAAGCGGCTCTCGCCTAGGGGTAGATGGCGCAGTGTAGATTGTTAAGCGTTACTGACGTGGCGCATTGAAACATTGTCTTGGCTTCGAACAGCACAGATTAAATTATCTATTTATAATATTTTCAAGAAGATTACAGCTAACTTAATAAATGATAATGAAGAGATAAAGGTTATGAAAGTAACGTAAAAATGCTCACTGGAAACCTAATGAAAGTTATTACATAAACTAAGTTACAGGACGACTAATTCATTGTAATATAACCTAATTAGATATATTAGATACTAAGAAAGACACATTTCTCTGTAAGTGAATGTACAATTATGTTCTTTGAGAAATAAATATCTTTAACTATATATAATTTAAGTTAAGATAGCCTATGTCCCGCGCTCTCTTAACTTATCTAGTACCATTTATTTATAACTCTTTCTCTCTTCCAGGCCGAGTTAGAGCTCTGCGCTGAGGCGGAAGAGAGTCGCGCACGCGCCGCCGCGAGGAAGCAAGAGCTGGAGGAGTTGTTACACGACTTGGAGGGGAGGATCGAGGAGGAAGAGGAACGCTGCAACGCCTTGCAGCAGGAGAAGAAACGGCTGCAGCTCAATATACAGGTGAGGGGTTAGAAACAGCAGCTTAAGGTGACCAGCGGCTCTATTGTCTAACTCAACTGGTAATCGTAATCGGCATCAGTTTGGCATTTCGAACCTAGCCTGGACTTCGATTGTCACATTCATATTGTGTAAATAGCTGAAACAGAAGACCAGTTGAATACCTACTATACCGACAACATTCTGACCTGGGTCTACTACTGGTAATCGGTTTGAAGTTCACTGGTAATGGATTTCAAGCTAGACAATAAGGCTGCCGGTTGAGATCTAGCACTTTCACGATTGGTTGAGCTATTGCAGCGGTGAGTCAGCCACTCAAAGTGGATTTTGGCTACAGAAATAACTCTGAGTACAGAGTTATTGTACGAACTAGTGGAGTACCACTAGTGCGAAGATCGGCTTCCATGTTAATTCAGCGATACCGAGTTTTGGTTGTTTAGCAAAAGCACTAGTAAATACCGACTGTAGTTATAAATTCAGCTGCAAAACATTTATAGTTAGCGCTGAGAACTTTTTAGATTTTAGGATGTGAATTATCGATTTCTCTTTATATCTAGATCAATCTAAAATGTTTTTCTGTACAGGACCTAGAGGAGCAATTAGAAGAAGAGGAGGGAGCGAGACAGAAACTGCAGTTAGAGCGAGTGCAATGCGACTCCAAGATCAAGAAGTTGGAGGAAGAATATGCACTCAGTGAGGACACAAACCAGAAACTACTCAAGGAGAAGAAGGTACCTTTAATTTGAAATTACAAGTATTTTCAAATTTCTATTGGATATCGGATACAATGTTGATCATGTTCCCCAAATCTAAGGGAGTTGTTCTACATTTTATAAATGAGAATTGTTTGACGTGGTGTGCAGACAAAGTTTAGGATTAATCGAATCTTAAAAGAGCTTTATGCTACATGCGCATCGTTATATGTAACGTGATTATAATTAATATCGGATTTTCATGCCGTCCTACCCTCTGTAATAAATATCGTAGATAGTGTTGATTAAATGTTTTATGTTACAGTTACTAGAAGAGAGAGCCAACGACCTGTCCCAAGCGTTGGCCGAGGAAGAAGAAAAGGCGAAACATCTCGGCAAGCTGAAGACTAAACAGGAGTCCGCTATCGCCGAATTAGAAGAGAAACTACTCAAGGTATACTCAACTCTGCAGTGCTTGTTATAAAGTTGGTATTGCAGTGACGCTTTGATCTCGTTGATGATAGCAAAGGATTAGACGCTGAGTGGATCGGAACTGATGTAGTTATTATTAACCACCGTATCTAAATAAAGTTAGTGACTATGACGACATGTATTCAATGGCAAGTTGCTCATCTTTGGTCAACAGCTGAGACCTTTGTTTTAATGTAACTTTTTTCTTTATTTAACTAAACTATTATACAAATGTTAGTTCTATAACCATGTTTTAATTAATTAGGCGGGAGAATGTCGTGACTACTGAAAACAAATCATGAGCTGTGTCACCACACTTATAAGTTAGCCAAGTAAAACACGCCGAGCTTAAAACAAAGATTGTGTAACCTAAATGAACTATTAATATTTCATGTAAATCTGAACCTCAGCATAAACACCTAAAGTTATTTTTCCATCCAGGATCACCAAATGAGACAAGAAGTGGACCGAGCCAAGCGAAAGCTGGAGACTGAATTGCAAGATGTGAAGGAACAACTCGTTGAAAGGAAGGCTCAGGTCGACGAGCTGCAGATTGTACTGAGTAAGTCTTACATCTTAGTATTTTGTGCCCATCATCATCACCAGCCTTCATCAGTCTACTGCTGGACATAGGCTTCCCCTAATGAGCGCCACACAAATTGATAAGCGTCAAGCTTTGTCTAAAACACTAATTATGTTCATCTACACTGAACTGGATCGAACCGGTCTTAAAAAGTAGAAGCATAAGGATCGTGGAAGTATTTGGGTTAACAAATACTTTCGAAGGCATCAAAACCATATTCTAATTATATATTTCTTTCCAGCAAAACGCGAAGAGGAGCTAGCAGCGGCCATCAGTCGAGCGGACGAGGAGGGTGCGCTGCGCACCGCCGCTCAGAAAGCCGCTCGCGAGGCGGAGTCCGCTCTGGCTGACGCACACGAGGACCTGGAGGCCGAGCGAGCGGCGCGCACCAAAGCGGAGAAACTGAAGCGAGACCTCAACGAGGAACTCGAGGCGCTCAAGAGCGAACTGCTCGACTCGCTGGATACTACAGCTGGTGAGTGTGCTGATACTTCCAGGTCAAATATACGTAGAACCAGGCTAGGCGCACTCCGCGCACGTGTCTCGTTCTACAAGTACATAGCCGACCCGTCTGGACGAGTTTATACAGCCAATGAAAATGGGGTGATAATAACCCGTATTAAAAAAACTTAGCACATGTTGCGACTCGCACTCGCTACACGAGAGTGCCATGAGATTGTACAGCGCGGCTCGCTTTGTTTGACGCCCTAGAACTAACTGTTGACTATACGACTGTTCCAGCTCGAATTATTCAATATACTGCTGAGCAATATAACAGCGCACGCAATGTTTCTTACCATTTTCTATTTAAGTTAGACTTTAGGCTCAAAGCTATAAATTGTTATAGCTTTGAGCCTCAAGTCTAGGCTAGGTTATTGAACCTGAAGGTGACTTGTACAAAAACACTTAAAAATACTTATTTCCCAAATCCACAAGTCAACGTAGTTGTTACTTCTCTAAACCCATATCAATTTTACACCTTATTTCCAGCGCAACAAGAGCTACGTTCGAAGCGCGAGCAGGAAGTCGCTGTACTGAAACGAAGCCTGGAGGAAGAGTCCGGGTC
The DNA here is from genome assembly GCA_963931895.1 of Eupithecia pulchellata. Classification (NCBI taxonomy): domain Eukaryota; kingdom Metazoa; phylum Arthropoda; class Insecta; order Lepidoptera; family Geometridae; genus Eupithecia; species Eupithecia pulchellata. Next base: position 12,986,075 of record OZ007529.1, read on the forward strand.
TCACGAGGCCACGCTGGCGGAGCAGCGGCACAAGCACAGCCAGGAGCTGCAGGCGCTCAATGAGCAGACCGAACAGATCAAGAAGGCTAAAGCTGGTGAGTTATTATTATACAACAAAGCTGCTGAATTATTATTATACAACAAAGCTGGTGAATTATTATTATACAACAAAGCTGCTGAGTTATTATTATACAACAAAGCTGGTGAGTTATTATTATACAACAAAGCTGCTGAATTATTATTATACAACAAAGCTGGTGAATTATTATTATACAACAAAGCTGCTGAGTTATTATTATACAACAAAGCTGGTGAGTTATTATTATACATCTCATCACTTAAAAAGATTGAAGTGAACAACTACTTTTATGTAATTTGTAGTTTGTGACGTCTCCAAGAGTCCTGTAAGGTTTAAAGGAAATAAAGTTCGGTCCAACCAGGGTCTCATGAGTCTTCCAATATACAAGATTTCTCTGAGCTAAGTGCAGCTTATACTGTCTTTTTCTTGTTTTCTTTCTGAACGAGACACATAGCATTGCGTCTATCTCCTAGATCTATGAACGTAGGTTACGTAAAACTTTAAATGAAGACTTATTTGACATAAACCAAACTTTTTGGAAATCTGACAATACACCATTCAATGCGTTCAATATTCAAACTCCTATCAAAAATAAAAGAAACACTCAAATTTTTCAGTCAAATCAAAAAAGCTTACAAGTGTTTTGTGCCTTTTACAATTTTTTACCCCTATTTGTAATTAAACGTTTCCAAATACTATGTGAATGTATCAAATAAGAATGGCCGAGGTACTCAAAGAGCGCAGACAGAAAAACGTAAAGTTTGGGCTCTCTAAGGACGACAACTTTGAAGCTGAAGCAATATTCCACGAAGAGGGAAGTACGTTCAACTCCGCGAGAGATTACTGGCAGACTAAGTGCAAGAGCCCTTCGGAAAGGAAAATAGATGTCTCGGGTATAGGATTTGGCTAGTTTAAATCTATTTAGAGATGGGGAGAAATGCCTAAAGCACTAGGAGGAAGTTAATGAATTGCAAGGCTGTTGCCGACATGTACACATAGTCCTAACAATAGAAACATTTAGATAATTTAGACTTAATTAGATCTATAATGCAGTTGTTTTACAAAAGAAAACAATTTATTTACTAGCGCGAACAACATCACTTAGGGGTGGTTTAAAATAACTTTGGCATATCAAAACTGTAACAATATCGGTCCAAAAGTAATTTTAATGTTTGCCCTATTTTATTATTTCTGTGAGTGACATTTACTAGTAGGGCATGATATACCTCCACTCAATTTTGCTGTTGAGTTCCCTATTCTCGGGCTACGTCGCGTCACAAACCTTATCGTTCGAATGACCGCCGGCTTATCGTCTTTTTCGTGTATTGATTTGTAAAGAAATTTACGGAGCTAGAGAAAGGAGAGTGAATCCCCTAATGTATAACAATGTTGCAGCGCTCTAGATAAAGGAGACTTAACCCCCTAATGTATAACAATATTTCAGCGCTGGAGAAGGCGAAGCAATCCCTGGAGGCGGAGAACGCGGACCTGGCCACGGAGCTGAAGTCGGCGAGCGCGGCGCGCGCGGACGGCGAGCGCCGGCGCAAGCAGGCCGAGCAGCAGCTGGCCGAGCTGCAAGCCAAGCTGCAGGACGTCGACAGGGCCAAGTTAGTGCTGTGTTTGTAAAATCATAAAAATCATAAAATCATTTATTCACAGAAAGCATGTCAAATAATACAATGGTGTTAATGTGTCAAAGGTGTCAATGCAATACTACCAGAAGTTATGGTCTGGTGTGTGAATATTAATACTACCTACTTACTACAAATTTTCATATTTGTATACAACTAGCGACCCGCTCCGGCTTCGCACGGGTCCAATCCTAAAAAACCTTCCTCTTGAATCACTCTATCTATTAAAAACCGCATCAAAATCCGTTGCGTAGTTTTAAAGATTTAAGCATACATAGGGATGTAGGGACAGAGAAAGCGACTTTGTTTTATACTATGTAGTGATATTGTACAGCTATCCGTACACACTTAATGTGATAGAAGCCAAGCTGCAGGACGTCGATAGAGCCAAGTTAGTGCTGTATTTGTAGGAAATATTGTACAGGCACTAATGCGATAGTTCACTTACTTTTAAGAACTAGCGGTCCGTATAATAGTTATTTTTATACGGAACCCTAACTCGAGAGAACTCCGTTAGGGTTAAGCTAGCTTTTCCATTTTTTTTTTACATTTTAATGTTTTTTTGTATATTTTATCGTACAATTAAGAATTAACTTTTTTGATAATATTATATAGCTTTATTCATCAAGGAAAATTATGGATTCTAATGGTGAAAGAGTTTTTCAAGTCGGTCCAGTAGTTTTGGAGCCAATTCAATTTAAACTATCAATTCTTTTCTCTTTATAATATTAGTATAAAGTAGATAATAATCAATCACTATCTTAATCTATTCGAATTGAATTCGTCAACTATAAATGATTATAAATTTCCTAAATTTCTAACTATTACATAAAATAAGTTGAGTTAACAACTGCTGTAAAATTACTCGTAAAATGTTTGAAAACTAACCAACGAAATTCACGGGACTTGAAGCTTTCACTAATTAAATAAATATCGCTCCTTTGCCATAACATAACGTAACGTTGTGGTAAATACTATTATAATTTAACCGACTCAGACTTAACCTAAAATTCACTCTGTTCCTGTAAACTCAATCCTCTATACTTATGTCTCGATTTTAAAATATATTTTTGTATTTTAGGAGCGAGCTGCTAGAGAAATGCACGCGCCTACAGAGCGAGGCGGAGGCCGCGCACGCGGCCTTGGAACAGGCTGAGCTAAAGGCCTCTGCGCACGCCAAGCAGGCCGCCTCGGCCGCCGCGCACCAGTCGGAGGCCCAGGTATACCCACTGCGGCTTACAGGAGGCCAAAGTTGAAATCAAAGGGCGTTGTAGAAATCTCATAGAATGGCTTGCATCGCGAAGAATGCTTAGTTCGAAACGTTGGCTTTGACACAGCGCGGCTTGAATCAAACGTAGTTTCATACAATGCGCCTTACAGAAGGCCAAAGTAGAAATCAAAGGGCGTTGTAGAAATCTCATAGAACGGCCTGCATTGCGAAGAAAGGGCATTGCGTAGTATGGAACCGTGACACAGCGCCGCTTGGATCAAACGTAGTTTAAATTCATGTTGCATGATTTCGTGCGCCGCCGTGATTCCGTGTGCACGTGAAAAGGGTCTATAGTTGCATCAACCCAAATTTAAGTTTAGGTACTTCTTGTAGACAAATATTTTACCACATTATTGTTGAGCAAAATGTTTTAATTGTAACCTTTCATAAACTTTCATAGTTTTATTTAGTGAATTATCGAAGATAATATTGTATAATACTTCTCCAATGTTAGTAACAATAACAATCTGTATTCTAGGCTCTGCTGGAAGAAGAGACCAAGCAGAAGCTAGCTCTGCAGACCCGGCTGCGGAACATCGAGCAACAGCTGGAGCAGGCGCGGGACGCTCTCGAGGAGGAGGAGGAGGCTAAGAAGAACTTCGAGAAACAGGTATGCACTTGCATTTGACGACCACGGTGGCGCGCTGGGCGAAGGTCCGCCTGCGACGCAGGAGGTTGCGGGTTCGATTCCCGCCTCGGGACAAATATTTGTACGATCTGCAAATATTTGTTCAGGGCGATCTGGTCGTTTTCTATGTATAATAAAAATATCTATATATGTATTAATATTGTATTATGTATATCAGTCATCTAGTACCCATAACACAAGCACTGCTTAGCTTGGGGCTAGATGATGCTGTGTGGATTGTCCGGCATATTTATTTATTTTTTATTTATTTTTTTACTCCACACCAGTGTCTAACTCATCATCATTAGCTCATATTGGTCCACTGCTGGAGATGTCCAGGGCCTTTTTTCACTATTGCCAATCCCAACGTGTTTCATAGATATGACAGTGGCGTGGAATCGAACAAAATCGTATTTAGAACACATTGTGACGTCACACGGATTGGGCAAGGAATCTCCTATTTCATAGAGAATAAGGCCCTAGCAGGTGACTAATATGGGCATAGGCCATCTCTAATGAGCGCCATAGCGCTCTGTCTTCTACATTTTGTAGATAGCCACTGCTGTGTTCATATTCAAGTATACCTTACGTTCGGAACCTCGAAACTGGTTTTGTGTGACGTCACTAAACGGCTCTGTCTAAAGACCAGTAAACACATGTTAAGCCCAAAAAAGGTAATTGAAGATCTTCGCTCGAGAATGGACCGACCGAGGAGTGTATGTCAACAGGTGCTGTATCAGGGCTCTTAGACATCTAATCACTGTGCTTAGAAAAAGAAAACTGGATAACTTCAATAAAAAAAAAATGCTTTAAACTTATAGAACCGTACAGGACCTTAAAAAAGTCTTTTTTTGATAAATATCGTAAAAGATACTTACTTATTTTTTATACTTCAGGTCACAGCACTAGCCCTACAAGTGGCCGATGCCAAGAAGAAAGCGGAGGAAGAGGCTGAGAACGCGTTGGCTCTCGAGGAGCAGCGCAAGAAACTCAGCAAAGACGTGGAGGCGCTGCACCGGCAGATAGACGAGCTGCAGCAGGCCAACGACAAGCTGGACAAGAGTGAGTCACTAGATGTACCTACAGGTTCATCATCATCATCATCACCAGCCTATAATAGTCCACTGCTGGATATAGGCCTCCCGTAATGAGCGCCATAGTTGGCATCATTATTTGGGGGTTATTGCCCATAATCCTACAGGTTGCACAGAAAGAAAAAAATTTGAAACTAAGATTAGAAACCAAATGTTTAGATTAGTACCTCGACCTCTGTGGCGCGGTGGGGGAAGGTCCTCCTGCGACGCAGGAGGTTGCGGGTTCGATTCCCGCCTTGGGACAAATATTTGTTCAATCTGCAGATATTTGTTCAGGGTGTTCTGGTCGTTTTATATGTCATCATCATCATCAGCCTATGTTAGTCCACTGTTGGACATGTTATTCTGCTTCGTTCGGGGCATAAATACCCGATGAATAACAATAATATAAAATTATTTATATCTCTCCTCAGGAAAGGTTTACTTATAATTATATCTTAGGGACGAACTACACATATACCTATATTATGATAGGCTAGAGCTTGCTATAGGTTTTTAGAAAAACCTGTAATTGCAAGTCTCCAGGGCCCACCACTAATATATAGAATGGATTAGTCTTTAACAAGTAGTATTTGTGTTCAGGCAAGAAGAAGATCCAAGCGGAGTTGGAAGACACCAACATCGAGCTGGAAACGCAGCGCTCCAAGGTCATGGAGCTCGAGAAGAAACAGAAGAGCTTCGACAAGGTAACACTCCAACCTGCACAATACATACACAATATATAAAGAGGGTTTATTGATCACCAGAAATAGGAGGATTTATTGTTCATCACATAAATAACATTACATAAAACAAGTCCTTATCGCTTAGAAGCGATCCAGATAAACTTTGGATGGGAGAGTATTTGATAACTTTATTGTGTAACTAGGAAGCGCGTATTTGCAATAATAAGTTTATAATTTCTTCTATAATTAGCATTCTAATTAGACGGTAAATGGGGTTCAAAAGAAAAATTGAGGCATCAACACCATCCACAGAAGCTGATACGTAGTTGTCAATTACCTTGGGTCCTGCTCCGGTACTTCAAGGAGCTGGGTTGGTTAGGTTAGCCTAGGCAAGGGGATAATGCACAATACACTCCCAAGCGAGATATCAGTGCAGATTTCGTTTTCCACTTAGAACTAGACATTATAACAACTGCTTATGTTGTTGCTCAGTAGTGCTCCATCCCAAGGTTATCATTATCAGGAAGAGATCACTCTCAACGATAAGGCCAGTGCAACATTGAAAGTGTGATTTTCCTGTTTTTGTGTATTTTCTTTGGTGTATTGTATTATAATTGTTTTGTTTGAAGGTGGTTGCTAGAACTATAATGGTTTTATTTGTAGGTGGTCGCGGAAGAAAGAGCCGTAGCGGAGCGCTACGCGGCCGAGCGCGACCAGGCGGAGCGGGAGGCGAGAGAGAAGGAGACGAGGGTGCTCTCTCTCACCAGGGAGCTGGACGACGCTGCTGAGAAGGTAACATCATAAATTATGTGTTTGCAGGAATGTCGGTACAATACACTTATTGTCGTTTTGTGCCGACATTATATATTTATAATAGGTAGCTTCAATACTTTCTGCCTCGTTAAGGCGTGAAACCTTTTAGCAAAATATAATAATGTTAAACTAAATAAAATGATTCAAATCACATCAAAAACATCTTATCTCCATCTCCATTGAGAAGTATTATGAAACACACAGATCGAAGAGTCAGAGAGGAATATCTAAGCATACATAGGGACAGACTGCAAGCGACTTTGTTTTATACTTTAAAGTGATGCATAATAATGCGATATTTCCACAGATCGAAGAGCTGGAGAGGAGTAAGCGCGTCCTCCAGTCTGAGCTGGACGAGCTGGCGAACACGCAGGGCACCGCGGACAAGAACGTGCACGAGCTGGAGAAGGCGAAGCGCGCGCTCGAGTCGCAGCTGGCGGAGCTTCGCGCGCAGAACGAGGAGATCGAGGACGACCTGCAGCTGACGGAGGACGCCAAGCTGCGGCTCGAGGTCAACATGCAGGCCATGCGTGCGCAGTTCGAGCGCGACCTGCAGGTAGGCACCTGTTCTTTATTTAAATATCATATGGAAATTAAAAAACTATGTTGTTGTACGAAGATTGGGTGCGCAGTTCGAACGCGACCTGCAGGTATTGTGATGTTCTTTATTTAAATATCATAGAGAAATGTATAAATGATATTGCTGTACGAAGATTGCGTGCGCAGTTCGAGCGGAAGCTCCAGGTATTAAGCCATTATCACTCTAATAAGGCTCCGGGTACGGATGAATTTCCCATACAAACGTAATACCAAAATGATTTGTAATTTGAGCATGTTTTCACCATGTACTGATATTATTTGTATTAGAATTGAAATTAAACCAAATCATTTTTTTTTTTTCAAAAAAAAAAACACGTTTTCTGGGTTGTACTTGTTCTTGGGCTCTATCAACGTTTGTCCAGGCTAAAGAAGAACTGTGGTTTATTCACACAAATTACTAGGCTATGTTATAATTTTTATCTATAAGTATTACATTACGCCCAGTCTAAAGAATGTTGCTTATTTTCACAAATTGCTACTAGGCTATGTTATAGCTTTTATCAGTAAGCCTAACATTTGTTCAGGCTATAGAAAAACGTAATAAAACTATTTTATGTTATAGTTTTTACCTACAAGTATAACGTTTGTCCAGGCTAAAGAAGAAGCAGGCGAGGAGAAACGGCGCGGCATCGTGAAGCAGCTGCGCGACGTGGAGCTCGAGCTGGAGGAGGAACGCAAGCAGCGCGCCGCCGCGCTCGCCGCGCGCAAGAAACTGGAGGCCGACCTCAAGGACGCCGAGCAGGCGCTGCATCTCGCCAACAAGGTACGAATAGCATTTGAAAGCGGGTCCGTATCTATAGATTGTGGTACGAACGGCATTTGCCGGTCCGTATCTATAGATTGTGGTACGAACGGCATTTGCCGGTCCGTATCAATAGATTGTGGTACGAACGGCATTTGCCGGTCCGTATCAATAGATTGTGGTACAAACGGCATTTGCCAGTCCGTATCAATAGGAGATTGAGGTACGAACGTCATTTGAAAGCTGCAGCCTTATTGTCTAACTTGAAATCCATTACTAGTGAACTTCAAACCGATTACCAGTTGTAGACCCAGAACATTCCACATTTTTTTTTAGAACATTCTAGTTTTTGAAGACGTTTCATACTCCACTTGTAAGAAGTAAAATAAAGAGAATTAAAACACGTTGATCTGTCCCCAGGTGAAAGAAGATGCCACGAAGCAGGTGAAGAAGCTGCAGCAGCAACTGAAGGAGGCCTTGCGGGAGGCCGAGGAGGCGCGCGCCGGCCGCGAGGAGGCCGCCGCCAGCGCCAGGGAGACCGAGCGGAGGGTCAAGGTATCATTTTAATTATTGTTCCTCCTTTTCTATGTACACTAGTCAAACTCATTTTTAAAATTCTCTTTATACTTTATATATTTTTATTATTGTCTTTGTAAGAACCATAAGAGTTTTCTTACAGCAAAGCTCCCGTAGGTTAAGCTCGCCTTTGTAAATGTCTATTAAATTTTTTAACTTTGTATGATATAACTTGTAAGAAAATTAGAACGATGTTGGTTTTTTAGTATTATGATCCCGCGAGCTCTGTTGTGTTGAGCGTGTGGTTGCCGTCACTATAAAATCATCAAATATTACCAGTTACAGCATATTTTAATATAGAATTGGTATGTAATATGTGTCAATGTTGCGATGGAGATCTGCAACCGTTAGTCCATTTGAATATAGAATTTTTGAATGTGTTGCATTGTTACGATGCTGTGACGAGGCAGTGTTACTGCATCCTTTAGTCTGATCGCAGATCTTTATAACTGTGATCTTAGCTCACGTTCCATCCTCATCTTAAGATGACAACGTATTGTTATGCAGATCTTAGTCCGTCAGCCGGATCCCAGAACTTTATAACTGTGATGTTAGCAAGTTGACGTTCCATCATCACCTGAGGTATGCTTAGTAAACAATGTGGTGGTGTTGCCAGGTGTTGGAGGCGGAGGCTCTGCAGCACGGCGAGGAGCTGGCGGCGGCGGAGCGCGCGCGCCGACAGGCCGAGGCGGAGCGCGACGACTTGTTGGACGAACTCAATAACACCACCAGCAAGGTAACCAGGGCTCTACTACAAGATATATATTTAACTATTGTTGTTTAGCCAGTCTCTATTGTATAGTGGATGGATAAGATAAGGCCTTTTTGCTGCAAAATTGGGTCCGTCAACTCGTCATCGAAGTTGACTTTTTGGTTTCGACTTCTATGGCCCCAGCTATTTTCAGATTCAGAATCAATCACTTCATTTCTGTAGGCTTACAAAATAAGCACTTAGACAAGTCAAATTTCATACAGATAATTATTATAAAAAAAGAAATACTTTGTTATTGATTTTCACTTCAATTTTTTGTGCACTAGTGTAAGAAGTGAAAAAGAAACCACTAGTACATTCATATATGTATAACGTGTGTCTAATACAATTTTTGTTTTGCCTATCTAAATCTAAGTTTAATGTGATTTAGATACTTGTAGAACAACATGGTTGTTCTACAAGATATATATTAAACTATTACTGTGTATACAGTCTCTATTTTAAAGTGGTTAGATGAGTCAGAGGCCTTTGTGCTCACATTCACGATCTCTTAAACTTTCGTCAAATCGTCATCGAAGTTTGAGGACACCCATCACAAGGGCATTAATAGTTAACAATCTGTAACCCATTTCGGTAGTTCTGAATAGTTCCGATTCCCCGCCTATCTTTAAAAGCGCTTAACGCGAAGACGAGGAGATTTTGTCTCGGTTAGCACGTTGCCTCTTTGGTTTTATTCTTCGACTTTTTGTTTTCGACCTTATGGATTTCTATGCATATTATATTATTATTATATTATTATTCATTTATTTCAGATTATCAAAATCCATATAGAGAATATTACATAAAACAACTTAATCACTATACACAATAAAACTAACTTAATAAAATGTCACAGCAAAATTTAAAATTGTATAAAATTATAATTACAAAATTAAAATTACAAATTAAATTAAATTAAAATTTGGATCAGATGAAACATATACACTATACACAATAAAACTAACTTAATAAAATGTCAATTATAGCATAAAATACAAAAATAAGGCGCTATGTATACAAAATCTACGAATCGATTGTAAATATTTGCAGCGGCTGATGGATTCTAATAAATGTTATGATCAGAACTACAGCACCATTTTGTACCTCAATCTCTTTAATTGTTTCCCAATAGGGCACCCTTCTCATCGACGAGAAGAAGCGCCTGGAAGCCAGGATAGCAGCACTCGAAGAGGACTTGGATGAGGAGCAATCTAACAACGAGATCATCAATGACAGGCTCAGGAAGGCACAGGTGATTATCAACTCTATACTTACTAGTACTAAGTTATATTTTGCGCTGCATTTTATTTCCACTGAAGTTCTAAGGGATACCTAAATCCAATGAGACCTCAAGAGTACAACTATGCAGTGATAACCTACAAATGTCTACTGAACGGTTATAGGTTATCTATTATTTATTAAAGTGAGTATGTTGAGTAGAAGTGGAGTATAATTAGCCCACAGATGGCTCGTCTTAAGGCAGGCTAGCCAACCTCGGGTAGAGTCAAGTCGCACAAGGCTTGAACCCTTGTATCTGATAACGGTAAGCAGATAGGTTTTGGAATAGTTTACGTTTGATTTTCTCGCAGCGGAAGAATCTCACCGTTTTGTCACATCAAAAAAATAATAATAGGAACCTCTCGCGAGCGCTACAAATGAAGACTGAGAAGCTGGCCAGGCTACACCCGATTCATCACCAGCCTATAATAGTCCACTGCTGGACACAGGCCTCCCCTAATGAGCGCCATAGATGGCATCATTATTTGGGGGTTATTGGTTACAACCGATTGCTTGCCTATAACTGATGATAAACTAAACACACTATCCATTATTTCAGAACCAAATCGACCAAGTGACAATGGAGCTAGGCACGGAAAAGTCCGTGACACAGAAACTGGAGAGCGGGAAACTCGTGTTGGAGAGACAGAACAAAGAGCTCAAAGCCAAGCTCGCAGAGCTCGAGACTCAGGCGAGGACGAAGACCAAGGTAACACCTGTTCTATGCTTTACATTCTAAACTTGAAACTTGAAAGTAAATAAATAAATAATGCTGGACAATTCACACAGCATCATCTAGCTCCAAGCTAAGCAGAGCTTGTGTTATGGGTACTAGATGACTGATATACATAATACAATATTATTACTTACATAGATATTTTTTTATTATACATAGAAAACGACCAGAACACCCTGGACAAATATCTGCAGATCGTACAAATATTTTTTCCGAGGCGGGAATCGCCCACCGCGCCACAGAGGTCGAGGTTTTATAATTTTTGTATTTGCATTTTTCAAGACATAAGTACATTTCACTGCAGCGTTTCTGCCAAACTGTATAGCTTGTCGGCAGTAGCTCTCGTGAACACAGATATACATGCAATGTACTAGTAACAACTAATTACAAATCATAATTTTAAACTAATTACACAATACGAAACACAAACTAAAGCAAGGTAACCTCTATTCAAAAACCAAACTCAATAACATGTACCGTTTGATGCTGGAGTTATGCCTATGGATAATAGAGCACCGTAGCTGCGCCATGAGATGCTCTGTATCATCCCAGGTGTTCGCAGCCGGTTGAACTCCGCAGCGCCTGAGACATGTGGCCGCGACCCAGAATCGACAAAGCGCTCTTGATGACGTAACGAACTTACTAACATTTACCACCGTGGTCTAATAAATGCAGTGTTCGGTCCAACTCAGTATGTTAGTTTCCGGGTGGTTAGGTCTGAACGTCATAATGTACTGATCTACATAACGTACGTACTTCAAAAAGAACTTTTCCCGAAATGACTGATTTTCTATAGGTCTTCATTATTAAATGTCGGAAATCCGTAAAGCCTGACACAAAAGGTACACTCAGCTACAATATATACACACTAGCAGCGCCTCGCGGTTTCACCCGCGTAATTCCCGTTCCCGTGGGAATTCAGAGATAAAATATAGCCTATCTGTTATTCCAAACTATAATCTATCTCTGTGCCAAATTGAATCCAGATCCGTTCAGTAGTTTTTGCGTGAAAGAGTAACAAAAATCCATCCATACTTACAAACTTTCGCGTTTACAATATTAGTAGGATTATCTATAAGTACGGGGATTTCGCATACATCGCCCTCGAAACAGCTCTCAATTCAACGATATACATACTCCTTGGTGTGCGATGAAAAGGGTTTTACTGGCCACTTATGATTTTGTAATGTAATGACACTTGAAAAACAATACATTCTCACCTTGTCATTCCAGTATTTTTACAGATTGAGTAATACATAATTTAATTCGGTGGTGCGTTAAAATGGATAATAATACCTTAAAATTTATAGAGAATCAAAAAGGGAAACCAACTTTGGTGCACGATGGGCATAGGTACAACTTTTCGAACACCAATAAATCTGGGACTAGTATGTGGAGGTGCATCAATCGAAGTGAGTGCTCGGCATCGGTCACACTAAATGCTGAAAAAACTATTATAGTAAGGAAAAGTGATCACGCGTGTCGTTCGCATTTTAACCAAAACCAAGTGGATATATTTGTTGAGCTCTGTTCCCCCAATCTCCAGAAATGATAAAATTTCAAAAGTACTTTTCCAAGCAGTGGATGAGTTTGTGTGCGTCTTTTATTGGATGCGGAAACGATAAGCATCGTACGAATAATGCTGTCGAGGGCTGGCATAGGAGATTAAACGCATGCCTCACAAACCTACATTAATGAGATTTTTATATAAATTAAAAAAAGAGGCGAAATATCAAGACACGAGAATTATAAACTCATTATTTAGTGGTGCTACTAGACGACGGCGAGACATTTTATTTGACAAGAGCTATAAAAAACAGTTCAATGAGTTGCAATCCGGTGAAATAACTGAAATCCAATTTTTAGAAAATATCACTACTTTAAAAAACCGTTTACAGTAATGTCATCACATTACATTAGTTTAAGGATATGTGTTTTTGTTTCGTTTGCCTGTTATCTATAGAATGTGATTTTCTTTTAATATTTTAAAAATAAAGAGATTGACTGTACATACATTTGACAGCTTCATTTCCGACATTTAATAATGAAGACCTATAGAAAATCAGTCATTTCGGGAAAAGTTCTTTTTGAAGTACGTACGTTATGTAGATCAGTACATTATGACATTCAGACCTAACCACCCGGAAGGGTATGTTACACCTCATCAACTATCTATAGGGGATGGACAGCAAGTTTTGACCAGAGCCTTTATTCACTATTGTCAATCCATACACGTTACACCAAGGAACTTATACCCAATCTGGAATGTGAACAAGCTGCCGATACGCGGTCCGAGCGAGATAGCTTCAGCGAGTGCCCTCTGTCTCTTTCATTAGGGTTACCAAACAATGTAACTTAGGTAGATACTCATTTTTTTTTTGAGGTTTTACGTGTTTAATTAATTATTAATTATTGAATTATTATTATTGAATTAATTATTTTATTAATGTCCAATTGGCGGAAATTCAGTTTCCACACATGAGGATTAGAATTGAAGCCGTAAATCGCGAAAAACCTCAAAAAAATAATAATTTCTCGCTACAAAGGTTAGGATTCCCCTTAACCAAATAAGTTCCTTTCCTTTGGTGTGCAATAATAATACTTACTTCTTTCCTTGAATAACCAATAATTTGATTTCATAAAATAACTAGCGGTCCATCCCGGCTTTGCACGGGTAGCCATTTATTCTTCGCTCCTATTGGACGCAGCGTGCTAAAACCCAAATGCGTCGTAGCCTAAAGCCTTCCTCGATAAATATACTTCAATTCGAACCAGTACTTCCTGAGATTAGCGCGTTCAAACAAACAAACTCTTCAGCTTTATAATTATGCATTAGTATAGATTATGCTTAAAGGATGGATGAGATAAAGTAAAATGCATTGTGGAGAATTTATAAATATTTATTTGGTAAATATTAACAGTCAGGTTTACACATTACTAAATAAAACAGTTTTATTCAAAAGCCTAAATCTGGGGAATCTAGTCGAATCTGAATCTAGTTTCGTCAAGGAACTTATAGGTATAAGTTCCTTGAGTTTCGTTCATTATGGGCACCCTACTTCAAGAATTGAAATATACTAACTTGAAGAAAGAAACACCGCATCCTGCATAGGATTCGCTTCTGCAACCTGGAATCGCACACTTTTTGACCATGTTTGTTGCATCCGAATGAAGAAATTAATTTTTTTATCGCCGAATTACGGTTAAATTTCACCATGTTGATCAGGATCACCATGACAACCAATGAAAATGGCTGACGGGCTGTCAGTCTAATCTAAATTATATTCTACTAAATTACTTTAGAAAGGGACACAGGGCACTGAGATCCTCTTTCTCCCTCGGACCGGATTTCGCTCTGACCAAGTGATTGTCTATAATAGACTTAGGGTCATACACATAAGGTTTATTTTATATTGGTGTCAAATTGACAACGCACATTCCAGATTGGGTATAAGTTCCTTGCGTTACACAGATACAACAAGACAGTGGCGTGGAATCGAACAAAACCGTATTTAGAATGCATTGTGACGTTACACGGTTTGGGCAAGGAATCTCCTATTTCATAGAGAACAAGGCCCCAGACGAACACATAACCAAATCTAATCCTTTCATATTTCACAGGGCGTCATAACCTCACTTGAGCTGAAGGTAGCCAACCTCGAGGAGCAACTGGAAGCGGAATCCCGCGAGCGCCTCGCGCAACAGAAGGCGTCGCGGAAACTGGACAAGAAGATGAAGGAGTTAGCGCTGCAACTGGACGAGGAGAGGAGGCATGCCGACCAGTACAAGGAACAGATTGAGAAGGTACAGAATTGTCTACGTTTACTATATTCTATCTATTTATCATGTCGGCCATACATACTCGCCGAGGCATAACGTACACACTCGTGACGACTCAGGTTATCGTTTGCTCTGTCAACGACGAAAGCCTACGAGTTACCCCAACGCCCCACTTCATCACTTTACGACTGTGACATGACGCGTAATCATTTGTTCCTCGACTGTAAGCGGATCAACAGGCCAATATCGCTAAAGCCAAATATCATCGCAAAGCATTTATAATTTGATATCCATTTGTTCCCCAGATGAACGTCCGCGTCAAGACATTGAAGCGTCAACTGGACGAGGCGGAGGAGGAGGTCCAGCGTGAGAAGGTCGGCAAGCGGAAGGCGCAGCGCGAGCTCGAGGACATGCTGGAGACGCACGAGAGCGTCACGCGCGAGTGCAACAACCTGAGGAACAAGCTCAGGTAATGTCGCGTTACGTGGTCCTGTCAATGTCACGTTTCGTGATCCTTGCTCGAGCAAAGGAGGATCTAGGATGACTATCTGAGATCTGCAGTCGCCGTTGTTGTTGACACGATGCCTCGAGCATATCATGAGCTTGTTGCAAATGCTCATGGATTTGCTAAGCAGTCTAAGCTCGGCAAGTTTAATGCAAATTGTTCTGCTACATTTAAAATAAGAATCTGCCTAGTTCCCTTGTATGACGGGAAATCAATAACTATGAGATTATTTCCTAAAGTCGTGATTATCAACAGCGCCGTAGAAAGTCGTCAGATTCGCGCGAGCATGTCTGTGAATCGCGGACCGTCCGTCTCTATGGATAGCTCTGAGGAAAGCGAGTAGGAGTGAAGAGCGAGGTAAACAAGGATTGCTGGTTGGTTTTTAGGACTTTTTTGTGCTGTCTCATTGTTATCATGAATCATTGTCCTTTATAGATTGATTCCATGGAACGGTTAGTTTGTTTTTCGCAAATGACCAGTCCCGAACTCAAATGATTTATTTGTACCCTCCGAATACTCGGACACACCACAGATTTTCATTAAAAACTGTCAAAAATTCGCGATAGTGAGGTTCTTAAATTTGAATTGCGTTTGAGTTTTTGGGAGTAAGTTAATAAAAACCGAGCTTAAAAAACATAAGGCGCTCAGTTTTCTCGTTACTGTGTAGCAAATTTTCTGGTTGTCAGGTTACAGAAAAGTCTAGAAATTATACAAATATTCACTTCCCATCACCATTGGCGAGTTATTAATAAATAGGTAAAACTATGTGTTTTTCTGGACTATGGAATCTACAATTTATCACTTTGTGTCATTGTATCGTTTAAATGATCATCAGTTTTCCGTCCGTCCTTTTTGGTGTCGTTTTACGCTGGGCTCTATTGCCTTATCGAATCGTTTTTCCTGCAAAACTAATTTGATATCATGAAAGATACTATGATTTAGAAAGAGATATTACTAAGATATCGTAAAATGTAAAAGATTTATGGGTCAAACGATTCGTTGAATAAAAGAGCCGCACTATAATGCGTTGCATGCCGGATTCAATATGTCGTGCAGATTGATTTTTCATACATTCAAGGTTATTGGCGTTACGTTACGGGACTGCAGCTTTAGCTTGGACTTTTTCTTGATCATACTAGTCTAAATTACCTATCATGGTGGAAAAGCTTTTGTTTTCACACGGTAGAAAAACTTATTAATCCATTTGATAAACGACGAATCCAAGAAGATTTTCATGGTTGTGCATGCTCCCAAAATCAATAAATATTGGTTTTATCATGGATTCCTTAAAAATTGTTTGCGAGTATATTACTTTTTTAGTTTTGATCCTTATAAAACGCAGTAAAAAGTTAAATATCCATAATTTAAAGTTTGTTTCACACGGGACGTTCAACTTTATTTGGCGTTCACTCTATGAAAACAAAAGCTCCAACACCGCTATTCCTAACCAACGTTGTCTTCTAGACCTTCGTGATATGTCGGCCACAGCTTCAGGTCGAACTTTAGTCTATTGATAATAAAAACTAAACTATCCCTGTGAACATTACAGACGGCAAGGCGGCGGCCCCATCGGTCTCTCGAGCGGCTCGTCCACGACCCGCATCAAGCGCTCCTCGCTGGCGCCGGGCGGCGGCTCCGGAGACGAGTCCTTTGACGACGTTAACGACACCACCAACAGCGTAGAATAACCACTTCCAACATATATGACTATGTACACGTTGGGCTTTTTGAAGCGAGTACTTTGGTAAAGTGCGGTTTTAAAACCATCTATGCCCGTACATAATTGACAGCGTGCATTTAGGCGCGCAGGTCAGATATTGTTCAGAACGCTCGTAAGCGCGCGCTTCAAAACGTCTAACGTGTACTCGCTCTATGACTGCCTACTGATTTATCAAGCAGAGTGTTCTGCTAGGCTTGCCACGCCAACACTTGTAAAGTTTATATCAGTCGCCGTCGGATCGCAAATCAACGCGTTTTTAGAATGGCTATGGAATGCTCAACGGTGCAATTCAATTAATTACCAATTCCGATTTTTGAACTATCAACGTTCGACAATATGGCTAATATCAATTCAATTATTGCTAAATATAAGTCACTTAGCCATCTCGTTGAATAAAATTATATAGGTATTCTCAACGAAATGAGTTCGTTTTGTAAAAGGCCTAGCCATTCTGCAAACGGGCTGATGCGACGATCCGGCGGGAATATATCTAAATAAACAGCCGGTAACACCTTTTGCTTAGTATTCTATAACACTAAGCAAAAGGTGTTACCAGCTTGAATAAAAAAGCCTATGCTTTTTTTATTGCTTGATATATTGATTGCTCGGTAAGTCAGTAGGCGGTTTAAATTGTCATTTCCTAACGCAAGTAAACTACAGCTGCCGTATTATCAGTCATTGCAAAGTCCGAACACCGTGCCGTGCATGGTAGATACGATGTTAAATATTAAAATAGTAGATCCGATGAATGTTTTTGTTGGATTAAAATAATTAATATCGAAATCCCACGCGTAGCAATCATTTTAGAATTGTGTGTAAAACAATAACTGTAATCGACTGCTTTGTTCTATTTGCGAGATCTATAGATATTTCCTTTCCGCAGTGTTTTAAAGTCACTCTAAAATCAGAATCTTACAAATAGGTTTTTTTAATATTCAAAGTGAACAAGTATAATTTATTGTCAAAAGAGTTTTTTTTATTACAATGAATTTGTCACTATAGTGTCTATACTATCTCTCAAATATTATTTCAAGAACTACATACCTACCTTAACGTGTACTGCAGAATTGCTTAATTCTATTCTATAGATCTCCAGGGTTATTGTTGAAATAGGCATGAGTCAAGCCCAATGGAAGTGGTGAAACAACGCTTACACATGATATTATAATAAATTCACTATTGGCTTGGGACAACTAGCGTTAGGATGCGTATATTAAAATAACTCGCGCTATACACATTTCCAGTCGCCACATCGTGCGATGCGCCTTATTTGAAAGATTTATCTTGTTGGTTGTTGTGAGTGTGTATAGCGCGTTCTACCAAAACTCTGTTTGTACTTAAATTATCTTAAATGATCATGTCTAAGCGCGTTGTTGAGTGATTTGTACCGAATATTGAAAGACGTTTGTTAATCTAACGTAATCTTCATGAAATAGGATAGATATTTGTGTAAATCACCGTTGGGTGCGTTAAGAGCCATGCGTGCAAACACTGACGTTTAACATTTGTCTCATATTTTAAAGGCAGGTTTGTGTGTTCGGCTCTTAAGTTATTGTAAAGCGATATTATTGTATGAATCGTTATGCGCCTATTGCTCTATTTGTATTATATCTGTTCCTCCGCAATCTTCTCACAGTGGAAATGTGAACAAATAAGTTTTATAAAACAAGACTTGTTTGAATCATTAATATTGTATGCATGTTATTTATTCATATTTCTACAGCTAAAAACAACTCTGGGTGCTCGATTATATAAAGCATTTAGAACAGTCTGGGAATCTCTGAGCATTGGATTACTGTAATGAAATTATATGAATTAGTCCTCAATGCAGTATTAAATCGAAACATTCCTTTCAATCGAGATGCCCTGCGTGCAGGGCGCGAGGCTTCTCCATTGGTGATAATGAAATTTTATAAAAAGTATTATTAAATTGTGGCAAAAGTACGTAAATACTGATCTAAAGTGATGCATTTAAGAAGCGAATGAGTTAAAGACTGTATTGAGACAATATTTGTACCCCCAACAAGTTCAATTCTCCATTTATTGTAATATTTAACTGCAATATTTCAAAGTGCTCAAGTCGATCCCGTTCTCTTGATATGTAAATAGTCAGTGAGAATCACTTAGTTGCCATACACATTTTATAGATAGTATTTAAGTGATCATGTAGGCTTTGGGAGGCGCGGCGTGGTCGCGCTCCGCTGCGTTCTCTCAACTTGTCGAGTATTTAAAGTCCGTTGTTTGCGCCGCACCGATTTATAATGTTATGCTTATATCTTACGATATAGTGAACACCTGTAAATACAATATTCGTTGGAATAATGTTAACGACTCTCCTCGGAAGCTTCAAGTCCGCGGGCGCCAATTCATTTGCTTTTATCATAGACTACTTCTAAGACTCGTAGTAATAAATTGTGGCCTTAGGTTTTTTTATCATGGAGTTATAAGTAATTCGCTTCGACGCGGAGGCCTAGCTATCACTGATTTAATAAAACTTTGTATTTTATACAAGCATTTTACGACATTTTACCGAGTCTAAACGACATTTCTTTTTTATCAATATTATAGTTTTCTAATTAATAATATAAAAATTAAAATGTAAGTAAACCATTAAAGCATAAACATATTTTACTTAAAATATTATATTTAATTAACAACATTGATTTAATTGTATAATTGGCCATAGGTTGTAACAAGTTGGTATGCCAATTACAATTTTTCATAATTTTTAACCACTTGTTTTATTTACGTCGTTACCTTTGTTAAAAAAAAGTACCTTTCCCAAAGGGATTTTTTGTTATGTAGCGATACAACTAAGTTCATTTCGCTCCATCGTAAGATAAGTTAGTGATGGAGCATGTTTTAGGTCCGCTTTGTAATATTCTGACCCGGTAGACTTAAGTCACCTGAGTAATCTTCAATTTTGAACCCCCCGACCCCCCTCTACGACCATGATCAACATAGCTCTAAGAATTAGCATGCTGAAGTGGCCAACAAGTAGTGTAAGTTCCCTCCGGCCATGATGGGATGACGACCTGCGAAAGACTGCAGACAGATGCTGGATGCGTAAAACTGAAGACAATTATTATTCATAAATCTGTTTTGCTACAGTCGGAGTGAAATTGTGATGTGAAAATGACATAACGACAAATTATGATGATGCCCATAAAATAAAAAAAAAGAAAACTGAAAAGCTAGCTGATGGCTAGAGATGAAGGCTAGATGTGATGCAATGAAAAAGATGAATGATCCGTTTCAGAATTCATGATCATCATCCTATATTAGTCCACGCTCGACATAGGCCTCCCCTCATAAGCGCCATAGGTGGTTTTATCATTTGGGGAGTATTGCGTATTATCCCCATGCTGGGCATGCGGGTTGGGGATCAAAGTTCGGTGTTGTTGTTGCGCAGGGCAAGCCCCCCGGTGCGTATCCTTCAGTTGTCTCTTACGACAACCACAGGAAGAGTTGGGGTGTTGCAATTCTATGCTGGTACTGGTACCACACGGCAATTAGAATTACTATTATTACCATAATATGCCTGAACATTTGAATAGATATATTTAGAAATGATGATGATGACAATAAACCACATACTATGTATATAGAACAGAATAAGTGAAAGTATAAGAAATATCCATAACTCTCATAACAACATAACATAACAAGCTCTCTTACTATGGTTTTGATGCGGCAACTGTAAATTGGTTTCATAGTTATTTAGAGAACAGATACCAGTATGTCCAACTTTCAAATGGGACTACGCCATGTTCCACATTACAACCAGTACCCCAGGGTGTCCCACAGGGCTCCATCCTCGGCCCAATCCTATTTATATTATATAGTTCTGATATAGTCAATGCCATAAATCACTGCAATTTCCATCTGTACGCTGACGACTTGCAGTTGTAGATATCAGCCCATCCGAAAAAGCTCGACAGTGCTATTGATAAGTTAAATTCTGACCTTTACAGAATTTGCAGTTGGTCTAGAGATAACTGCTTAGTTATAAACCCTAAGAAGTCTAAGTATATGTTTATAGGTACCAGACAGAAATTACAAAGCCTTCACAATTACACAGCAAACATCTTTGTTGATGGTATGACTGTAGAGCGTGTATCAGAGGCGAGGAATCTGGGTCTGACCATGGACAGTTCCTTACACTTTGAAAAACACATATCCGATAGTGTGCGAAACTGTTTCTATCGTTTAAAGGTCCTATACAAAATCCGCCCATACCTTACTGAATCTGTCAGAATAACACTTTGTGAATCACTTATCCTGTCAAAACTGAACTACTGTGACACAGTGTATGTCCCTGTCTTCTAAATCGAACTTCTAAACTCATCCAACGTGTACAAAATGCATGTGCACGATTCTGCTTTTTTGTTCCTCCACGCTCTCACATAACACCATTTTTAAACTCATCAAACCTACTTAAGATGGAAGCCCGCAGAAAGCTCCATCTTGCATCCCTTCTTTTCAATGTTATCACTAAGCAGTGTCCTAAGTACTTGTTTGAAAAACTCACATTGGCTCGTGGCAATTCTCGATTTCCAAGTAGAACATGTACTCCTGTCTTTGAAACACCACAGCACAAGTCACGGGCATTTCGAGGCTCTTTCAAATTTGCAGCCTCGAAGTGCTGGAACATCATTCCCCCACCTATGCGGGATGTCAAAACTGTGTTTATTTTCAAGAGAAGGCTTAGGGA
Source organism: Eupithecia pulchellata (assembly GCA_963931895.1). Classification (NCBI taxonomy): domain Eukaryota; kingdom Metazoa; phylum Arthropoda; class Insecta; order Lepidoptera; family Geometridae; genus Eupithecia; species Eupithecia pulchellata. The sequence continues at coordinate 13,007,657 of OZ007529.1, forward strand.
TCAACTGCTCGGTGTTCAAATTCTCAGCCAGTGACCTATGTGAATAAAATGACAATGTAATGATCTATGCCTAATATTTCTTACACCTAACAAAATTACTGGGTACTTTATTGTACCTATTCTAATAAGATTTAAGATATCCACTAAAATGTGTACTATATTACTATTGTTTATTTATTTACATGATGATTTTACCTGCCTATTATCAATTGACCAGCTATTTTATTTTATCTATTTTATTTATTTTATTTATATTTACATAATTAATTAATTCTAATTTTGATTTTTTACAAACCTTTTTTCCTGTTAAAATATGTTGTTGTTGTTTTTGTTTATAGACTTGTCCCCAGTAGGTTAACAAATAGAAAGTCTCTTGCTGTCTATGTGTGAATCCATTATCTGTTGTTGTGTGTCTTTTTTGTTGTACTTTTTTAATATTGCTTTGTTTTCCATCTTGAATTGACTTCTAATCCCTTTTCTACGGCGGTATTATTATATTGGTTCCTAAAAAGACTAAATAGCTATTATATAAATACATCCAGCTCCCAACACCCTAGCTTACAAAAAGTTGACCAAACTTATAAAAGTAGACTGCTCACGGTGATATTTATTTAGACTTACATCATGATTTTAGTTTCTCCATTTTCCCACTTTCACCTTTGCATTATACTCAGTCCACCACAAAATTCACGAAATAATTGCTGTATGCGCCACAATTTTGTATTAATTGGTTAATATTAATAATTTCACATCTATTTCTTTTCATTTACAACATGTTTTCCCAATTTTCCCATCCCAACTTCAACTTCTTTGTTTTTGGCGCCGAGTTCTTATTTCACCGAGAAATGTGTCAGTTCCAATTCGACTTAAATTGTTTAAAAATCAAGTTAAATCAAATCAAATTAGACTAAAAACCTAAGTTAGTTATTTATTGCACTTTGCCTGTTTTATGTATTTTCTCATCCTTCCATGTATTCTTTTTCTCATCTTCTCATGTGTCTACCTACCTATTATTTAGCGTGTCTATTATCTATAAATGAAACTTTTTTTTTGTGTCACCCTTTCTCTACCACACACACTCTACCAAGTCGGGCCCAGTCTGAAAATCAGCGTCGCTATTTGCTATTAATTAGCTGGTAGCGGCATAAATGCTGAGACGGGGACCTATTTGGACCCCTTGTAACACTGTTTCTTTAGTTCTGTTTTCTTCTGTGTTTATCGTATTGTTTTCTATTTTTCATTACATATTATTTTCTATTTTTTGTTCCTTGATTTGCCTTATTTACTTTAGTGTGTACTTATGTGTGTTACTGGGTTTTCAAATAAATTTATTTTCTTTCTTTCTTTCTTTCTATAACTTTTTTATTTATGAACCGATTTGATTAAAACAAACACTAAATGTTAATTGAAGCTTACCATAACATATTTTCGAAAACCATCTAAATCGATAAGCCGTTTCTGAGATTAGCGCGCACAAACGCACAGACAAACAGACAAAAATTCTAAAAATCATTGTTTTGGGTCCTATCAGCGTTGATAGAGGTCCCTATACAATTTTTTCTAAAATATCATCCATGTACAGACAGCGTTCCGTTAGATTTGAGTAGCTCAGTTGCAAAACTGGCTAGTTAAGTAAAACCAATTACTGAGAAAAACGCAAAAAACTCTCATTCTTTATTGATGGTTTTTTGTGTTGCGTTATTGACTTAATCGGGTAGAATAGTATATACTTAGGGATTAGGTTAGAAATAATAAGAGGTTGATTTTTATTACATATTTTTGTTAAAAAAGGATAGAAAAGTCTAAGTAACCACTTTTGCAAGTGAACTAGCAAACTAGTCAGTATTGCACCTGTAATTAATCAACATAGCAACTTTTGCAACGTTTTAATGCTACAATGTAAAATTAAACCATCTTTCTTACAGCTTTGTAATCACATTTTCATTCAATTCTTATGCCATGTCCACATCTACGAACCGCGCCTGCAATGCAACACGAATTTTGCCTTACATTGCCGGCTTTCTGGCACATCTACGAAGCGAGCCTGCAATGTACCTAATGCAAAATTTCGTGTTGCATTGCAGGCGCGTTTCGTAGATGTGGACGCGCCATTACACACAAAATACTTAATTCTGCAACCTCACATAACAGTGTTCTCGTCATCAGTTTCTTCTTGAAGACTGGTCTCGTTGCTGGCAGCGACACTCATTGAAGATGAGGCAGTTGGTGGATCTTCTTCATTAGCATTGTTGCTGCCAGGGTTATTACTACCCAGTAGATCGGCATAGAATTTAAGGCATTGGCGGCTGTGCCATTCTGAGCCAAAATGTTTTTTAATAAGTTCCTAATATCTCTTAATTTTGCTACATTAACTTCAACTCTAATATTTATTTTGTTTGGTGCAATGGGCGAATGATTTATTCTTTTTGCAAATGTTTCCATAGTTTATCGTCTCTGAAGCATAGTATGGTTCTCCTTTTACAGCAATCCGATTGGACCTGTCCTTTCGAAAAGCAAAAAGTGCGCCAATTGCAGATGTTAGAACGTAACATACCAACTTTTGCAAAAGTAATCCAAAACGAGCAACTTTTGCAAGTGACATTCACGGTAAACTAGCAAGTTTTGCACGTAGACCTCTGAAAAACGATCATATGGAATTGTTGTAATTGTCGAATTTGACACGGAAGCAATATTGGACTACCAGTCTCTTTCTCACAACAGTGGTTTAACGTTAGGAAAAATCAATACACACTCTTTTTATCAGCGCCCTCTTCCTGGTTTCATTGTCACGGATGCCCATTCTATTCAACGTGTTTGTTTACATGTCAGGAGAAGTCATTGTGAGATTTTTATGTTTTGCCCGTGTTTTCGACTTATTTATTGAGCAAAACTGTAATATACATTGAAAATCATATAGAAGAGGTACCATGAAGTGTTCTGTAGCAGGCTGAGGCCTATGCCAAAGCAAAAACAGGCCGAATCTAACCTTACACCGGTAAGTGGCTAACATTTCGTTAAATTGGTGTCTATTGTACATTGTATTTTGATATAAAGTGTGTAAAAACCTATTATTTTGAATCATCTTTATTGTGAGCTGTAGAAACCCGCAATATTCTCAATATTTCATTCACATCGCAGACATAAAAACCGGTGCTAGTGTTGAACATCATCGAACATCGAAGGTTATCGATAAATTAGGTAAGGTCAGTATGGGTACCTAAGTGTAACTATTGGGCAAGTGTAGAGGACTTTTTTATTACGAAAACCATTTGAAAACCATTTTTGGATTCAAAATAAACTTTGACAAAAATATGACACACTGCCCCGTGTTGACCTTAGAGGTGCAAGTCCATCTTAACGGACTTGAACCTCTCCACACAAGACCACCGGACACAAAACCACTGATGATGTGTTGACCTTAATAAGTTACGTATTTTTTCTTGTTTTAGTTTACCAAGAAACGAAAGCCGGCGGAGGGAATCGTAAGAAAATATTGGCTTAGAAAATATCCGGCCAGGAACTCAAGACATTCATGTTTGCACATCGCACTTTGAAGAGAGTGCATTCAAATCAGAAAAGCTTCCAAAACGTCAGGTTATAACAAAATATATGCGATCAATACAGTTAAAACAGTGTTTTATTACATATCCTGCTCCTGCTTCACCTCCAGTAAACTCTCGGATCCAGCTCCAATTCCGAAAATGAGGGTTTCCTTCGATTTCTCCGGGATCCCACCATCAGATCCTGACTTGGTTCCAATGGGACCACCTCAGAAATGCGCTCTTCATAACATAGTATAAAACAAAGTCGCATCCCGCTGTCTGTCTGTCCTTCCTTATGTATGCTTAAATCATTAAAACTACGCAACGGATTTGGATGCGGTTGTTTAGATAGAGTGATTTAAGAGGTAGGTTTACATGTATAATACATGCATAATATAGTAGAGGAACACTGACAATTTAAGAGGTTTCCGTGCAAAGCCGGGGCGGGTCGCTGAAAAATGTAAATATATTTTCCCGTCGCCTATAAGTAAGTTCGTTCTGACCAGGGCCGTAGCCAGAAATACTATTCGGGGGGGGTCAAGCCTTAGACCCGCCCGAGACAATATGCAACATCTTCATATATGTACTTATGCTTAGTGCTTAGTACCCGGAGCAATTTTCAACCAAGCAGTTTCCAAAAAAAATCGTTATAAAAATAATAACCGTGAGTAACGGCGAGCGGAGCGAATTTTTTCCGACTTTTTGTAAAAAAGTAGGCAAAAGTGTGACAGCTAGGCAGCCCATTTCAAAAACTGCGGTTGTCATTTTGGAGATTGGTCAGATTGGAGATTGGTATTCCAGAAACAAAGAAAAAAATGTGAGAAATACTAAAATTAAATAACTTCGAGCGTCATTTTCGGGTGACAAAAAAGTTAGTAGTATTAGTTAAGGGGTAGGTTATAACAATTCACATTATTATGAAAGAATGGCGAGCGAAGCGAGCCGCCAAATTTTTACATATTTTCGGCAGGCTGATAAAAACGAGCAAAAGGCTACAGAATGAACGGCGAGCGAAGCGAGCCGCCAAATTTCTTACATAATATTTTCGGCAGGCTGATAAAAATGACCAAAAGGCTACAGAATGAATGGCGAGCGAAGCGAGCCGCAATTATTTTTGCGACCTTTCTGATGTTCTGTAAAATACATAGAATCAAGAGTGACAAAAGATTATGTTTAGCGAACCCTGAAACTTTTAGGGCCAAAATTATAACAGTGAGCGGAGTGACCGCCGATATTTTGTAGTGTTTGCGGCCGCTGAAGATTGTTGAGAAATTGTCACATTTTGGCAAGGTTGTTAAAAAGCTTAGAATAATTCAGAATTAACGGCGAGCGAAGCGAGCCGCCAAATTTTTTACATATTTTCGGCAGGCTGATAGAAATTACCAAAAGGCTACAGAATGAAAGGCGAGCGAAGCGAGACGCAATTTTTTTTGCGACCATTCTGATGTTCTGTAAAATAAAATCAAGAGTGACAAAAGATTATGTTTAGTGAACCCTGAAACTTTAAGAGCCAAAATTATAACAGTGAGCGGAGTGACCCCCGATATTTTGTTGTATTTGCGGCCGCTGAAAATTGTTGAGAAATTGTCACATTTTTGCAAGGTTGTTAAAAAGCTTAGAATAATTCAGAATTAACGGCGAGCGGAGCGAGCCGCGAAATTTTTTGCGATCTTTTCGGCCGTTACCAAATAGTTTAGAATATATAAATAGTTTATAAATAAAGACATAACAGTAAACGGAGAAAGCAATTCAATTACGGAAAGACAAAAATAGGTCTATTGATTTACAAATTTAAAAGTAATGTCGTGATCTGCCTGCCTAGCTGGAATCGACCGTAAATGAATGCGATGCGTGTACCCAGCTCATTTAAAATGTAGAGACGAATTTTGTCGAAAAAAGTTTTGAGTTTTCAAAAGAGAATAATTTAAAGAAATATTTAAGTGCTGCGTCTTTGCATAAAGTACAATGTATGTTGATACACAATAGGAATCGCATAGCAAGGCACGGAGCGCGAGAGCGCCCCGTCCGCCAACGACGACTCAGAGCGCGCTGTTGATAGTCGGAGACGAAATTAGAGGATTTTTTTTTGTGTTTTTAAGAAAGAATAGCTATTTAAAGTAAGCCGCACTTTCCACGTAGGTACGAATACGTATCCGAAAAAATTTCACCTACCTATTCAAATTTGATTTTTAACGGTGCCTCAACATTTCGGGGGGGGTTTGAACCCCCAAAACCCCCCCCCCCCTCCCTACGGCCATGGTTCTGACCTTACTTTACAGTGGCGCTAACTGGTGAGTACAAAAACGGTAGCCCTCATTGATACAAAAAAAATATACAGTTGAACATAGAACCTTTCCTTTTTTGATGTCGATTAAAAAGACAAGCTTTTCCATCGATATAATGTTATCGACTAGACGAACAAGTGAACATCCCTAATCCGCCATGTTGTTCTACCGATTTGTTTACATAGGTATCCAAGGAAAGTACATGCTTAGGGCACTTCCATAGACAATCGTTTTTCTGAGACGTAGACTCAGTTTTTGATGCTAATTTGTACGTAAACTACCTAATCACTTTAGAAGGTTTATTTCAATTCGGTCATTTAGCCTTAAAGACGATCTATTGACTTCTGTCACTAACTCACATCCGGTTAAAAATTGATATAGCAACTTTTGCAACTGGGCTACTCTTTATTATTTTTTTTATATATTATTATGCAAAGGCGCGTAACTCTTCTATTAATTATTCTAATCTTATTCTTATTCTAATCTTCCCAAAGCTAAGAATAGTAACTATAATAAAATACGTAGGTAATATAAAGTATCGAAATGTACATACCTATATTAGCTTTGGGAAGATACAAAAAAAATGTTATGCGGTATGGATTATCCAGCCATAAAATAACTATCCAGCATGTATCCAGCATTATAATTTATAATCAGTTGAGCTTCCCAGTAGGTACTGTAAGTAGGTACGTAGTTATGGTCCATAGTCTATGTCCAGCAATGGACTGGCAGGATGGTGATGTGATGTGATGATGAATCAATTAATTACTCGAAAATATTAAAAACATTAGTTATCACTTGTCTATTTTATCTACCAACATCTTTCTTTCATCGATGAGTCATGCAAGTCGATCAAGATGGCACATCACTAATGAAGCCGCCTTTTTGACGTCTACTTGTTTTTGGTTAAACTTGGGTTAAACTTCAGAGGGTTAAACGGTTAATCATGCAAATTCCAAAGATTATGTTCTATCCCATCCCATGGACATGAAAAGTAGGTTCATGTTCTATCCATATCCCTCAGAGATCAATGGTTGCATTTAAGGTTTCATTATGTCGTAATAATCACAAATGAGTAGGTAGGTACGTACAAGGTTCATCAGGTTTCTTTCAGTGAGCTCGTATGGTACCATATTATCAAGCATTTTTTGTGTACCTACCCAGTTAAAAAAAAAATCGCGACTTTCGTTGCGTTTTTACCTTTTTTGTATCAAAATTTTAAAAGGTATCGAATCGAATTACTTCATTAGATCTCAGACTAAGGAATAAAACATTAGATTCATCTTGACTTTCGTAAAAAACGGTTAGCTCAGTCGTGAACAACCTCAGAGTCACGATTAAAGAAGAAAAATATTAAGTGTTACTGTCAGCTTTGATTTGACATTTAGACGTTAGTGTGACTGTGTCACTGTCATTTTTTTTTTGATGAATTCTTTTTCAAGTTTGACAGGTAAGGAATGGCCGATGAATTGAAGTTCTTGTGATAAATCGAAGAATATCTCGTGTTTAAACTGGCTAATATTCAATTTTTAGAGCTGTTTGTGCTAGTGATAAAGTGTATTCATTTCGTGAATTAATATTTTCGTTCGCCGTTCTATTTCAGCTCGATACCCGGTTGTCTCAGCCGCCACCATGGTAAGTTGATTGTTTATCATCTGATGACTTTTGTCGCGTCTATAAATGAAAACTTACGTTTCTCAAGTTATTATCATAAGCTGGGAAGTAACCTAATTGTATCTAAAATTGCATTCATGAGTAAACTGTCTCCTGAGTCTTCACATCTTGGTTGAACTCTTGATAGGTTAGACTTGACCCTGTGTTTGTATACATGACTCTCTTTCTCTTCCAGCCGCGTGAAATCAAAGATATCAAAGACTTCCTACTGAAGGCAAGAAGGAAAGATGCCAAATGTAAGTAATAATGTCAAAACAAAGGTTGTAAACAAGAACTGAATGCTTTACAGTAACTACTTTACATAAGTTGTGAAAGACAAATAAATGGAACAAAAACTCACACCTATATCATGAATCATAATATAAATAGCTGCCTATTTAATTTCAAAAAGATTTATTGTTTTGTCTCCAGTATGGTTATTGTGAACTAAGCAGTTAGTTAGGTACAGTGGCAGTCATTACATCTAAAGTAAATAAGTATTTTACATGTCCAAAGCACAATTGTAACTTTAGCAGGTTCTTTAATTTGAAGACCCAGTTATCCACAAGGTTTAGAATAAAATATTGAGCACTAGCAGCTCTCCCTGGCTTTGCACAGGTGCAATGCTGATACTAATGCATATTTTTTTTTATTGTTTGATTTGAATAGGCTCCGAAACTACTGGACTGATATGAAAAATTCTTTCACCATTAGAATCCAAAACTATCTATGATGAACATAGGTAAAAGAAGCCACGGCGGACCGCTAGTGCTTGTATATTATTATGTATATTAGTTATCTAGTACCCATAACACAAGCTCTGCTTAGCTTAGGGCTAGATAATGATGTGTGAGTTTTCCAGCATTATTTATTTTATATACTGAATTTTACTGTTTGCCCACTCACATAATGCCCTTAGTCGATATCAACTTCGGCAACATCATCTGCTTAGTGTTGATGTTATTTATTACTGTTGTTTCAGCTGTTAAGATAAAGAAGAACCCCGAGAATGTGAAGTTCAAGGTGCGATGCTCCCGTTTCCTGTACACACTCGTCATCACTGACAAGGAGAAGGCAGAGAAGCTAAAGCAGAGCTTGCCCCCTGGTGCGTAACTATCTTATAACTAAAAAGAATTCGAGAAAAGTGGTGAAAGTTTTAAAAACAACTGTTCATTTGTTTTTTTATAATATATGTATAACTTTTAATGGAATTTGATTAGAATGATACAATTGATATTAATGATCACCATCCTTCTCAAAAAACAACCCTGTATAAAATAATGGTTTGCCCTAGTTGCAATTCAATATTTTAGTAAAGAAAAGTAAGTAAAATATTTTTTTTTTGTCTGAACATACACATAAAAGTATATAATGTTTATGATAATTGCCTGTACATATTTAGAGAAAATGTCATATTGTAATGACACAAAGATAGGTAAATGTTCAAGTTGGTTATCAAATGAATGATCTTTTTCATACAAAATGAATATATCAAAGAAAGTGGATAAATTGACCATTCCTGATCTACGGAGTTTGCAGAGTGATCCACCTGAAATGTGTGTAGCTTGTGGATCTATATTTTTCAAGAATAGTAGATATGTATGTAAAGAGAGAGACACTAAAATAACTGAATACTTTTCTCAGGCCTCTGGTAAATCTTACCCCCATCTAAAATATATCACTTAACATGTTTCTTTACTTGTTGCAGGTCTCCAGGTTAAGGAAGTTAAGTGAAGTGACTATAGGCTAAAATAAAAAGGAAAATCCAACTTGGTGTTTTTACTTATGTACATCCATTTAACAAGAATAAAAATGCAAATGTAGGTTACCTCATCTATTTAGTGAGCTTGTAGGTAACTGAGGCACATAATAAGAAAGCTTGCTTGGTGATTGCTTGGTCATCAAATCAATCTTTTCTAGGTTTGGTTTGAAAAAGTATATACATAGTTGTAAAAGTATATAATATATACCATAAACGCGCAAACGAAAATTTAAAATTTATTTTTTCAATGTAATGATAAGATTTTTTCTACGTAATAATAAGAGAAAAATAGGTGCCGGCGGTAATTTTGGTCGGGGAAGCGTCTTAGCATACAGACGTCAGAAAACTAAATTTTTGGATTTCTATAAGACCGTACAGGAAGATTTCAAGCCGGCAATTTAAACATTTTCTGTTGGGGTAACGCACACTTTGTTTTCACCCATGCTTGTCGTTTTTAAGTTTTTAAAAAAATTCGAAGAACAACGTATTTTTTTAAAATTTCGTTCAAAGTGCAAGTTTAAATTCAATTTAATTTTTTAGAAACTTTGTAAGACGATACCAAAAATACTAGCTATCGCTTACAAGTAATGTATGTATGTATGGTTTCGATCGAACCGATCTAAGGTTTCAATTTTCATTCTGAGTGTCAAATCAGGGTTATGAACTGAAAAATTTAAGCTTGTATTCATGGTGAGACCCTACCTATTACCTACTAATTTCCTAGGCAAAAACAAATCTCACGACCATATCGAGTTTGTTGAGTGCATGCTATCGAATTTGCAAGAGGCAATGCTATATGGGCATAAAAATCTAGTTCCTGCAATCGTATTTAGACCGATTTCCACACTATCTGATGGTGATGTTAGAGCCCGGGCCTGGACCACTCCAACGCATCCCCTGGATATGTACGAGCCGGCTGTAAAGGGAACGTACCTACCAGAGGATGGGCAGTTGTGTAAATATTTATATAATATTTCCTTCTGTATACTTCAACACCTCCACTGCGATTAACAATCCACCTGACAAGCCTGATGAGTAGGTATGGCAAAAAAATCTTTGGGCGGGGGCAAGTTCAGCAGTGGTCAGTGGACGCAGATAATTGGGATGCGAAGGTATTGGCATTTCTTGAAACTTACAGGTTTTCTTGAAAGCAGGCAGGGAATTGAAAATTCCGATAGTAGGAACTAATCTACTGAGAACCAATCTTCAACTTCTAAGGAAGTTTCACAATCTGCTAGGAAATTAGAATTTTATTCCAGTCTGTACTGTACCTACGTAAAGCTGATTAATTTAACCTATGGTAACCTAGGTATTTTCGTTGACAGTCGATCAAGGCATACAAATTAAGAATATTTTGTATTTAATTTAGGCAAGAAAACTATATCTTTCGAAAATGTCGGACCTAAGCCTACATGTCGATAAAGTTCCGGTATATTTTAAATAAGGATAAGATAACATTCGTTTAGCACATACCTATTAAATAAAAATAATAATAATTTCTTAACATAAAATAATCTTAAATTACCTACCTATACTTATAACGCATAAAACTTACAGTACCTATACCTAGGTTTCATTGGTACCTAAATTGCTAATAAGAGAAAGATGTACCAACCAAAACAATGATTTCTTTATTATAAAGTGGTCATTCTTATATTTTGATATCTTTCTTGTATCGTAGTCCTCTTTCTGCAAACATTTGCATAACTGAGTATTGTTAAAACATGAATAACACGTAGATACCCCTTTCTCTCCCACAATAGCTGAGAGACGCGCACAGCCCGCGCTCAATGGCCAAACCTTTTTTATTCCCTCATTTTCGGGTTAAAATGAGCTTACAGGCGTCAGCCTCACTCTTTTCGTATGAAAATATTATCTTTTTAGATAGGTTTTCGCGAGATTTGAAATTGTTTTGTTGTGGCAAAATTGTCTTTAAAATTTAATAGACACCTACACCAAAGTCGAGACGGACGGTAGGTAATGAGTTGAAGATGAAATTGCAGTTCTAAAATAAATGTAAAACAATATTTTGAAGTAGGTAGGTAGTTAATTACCTAACTTGAAAAGAACTGAACTCTTCGGACGAGTAGTAGGTAGTGAGCATTCGATTTGGACCTATCATCAGTGGACAAACTGTAGGTACCTACACACATTAACTATTTCATATGTCATCAAATGTAGGTACCTCATCCATCAGTCAGAATTTATATTACTGATTTTGGTGGTCTAGTTATAGATATCACGTAGCTTACCTATGTCTAATATTGTAAATATAATCTTATTTTACGCGATATAACCGAATCCTATGTTATATATTATTTAATGTAATAAAATTAATACGTTATATATACGTTACGTTATAAATAAACCAAAATAAAGTACTATTCGATCGAACCACTTTCGACTTTTACGCGGACGAAATTGCCAGCAAAAGCTAGTAAAAAATAATTTTGTTAAATGATGATTGTGACATCTATACTAACATTATAACGAGGAAAGATTTGATTGTTTGTTTGAATTGAATAGACTTGAAACTACTGGACCGATTTGAAAAATTCTTTCACCATTAGAATCCTAAATTTTCCCTGATGAACCTATGCTAGAATATATTCTAAAAGGTTAGGGATCCTCATGAAAATTAAATTTTTGTTAAATACCCGTACGAAGCCGGGGCGGACCGCTAGTGTTTAGGTGCCTCGGTTGATGCGCATGCCTCGGCATAATAAATATATAAATAAATCTCTAGAGGAACTAGTGCCACCACTTACCTATTCTCTCCATTTATTTCGTAAGTACCTTATTTATTACAATTACAAATGAATAATAAAGTGTTGGCGTTTAAATATGTAGGCCCTAAGTAGAGGTATGTAGGTACGTTAACCAATATGTAGGCCCTAAGTAGAGGTATGTAGGTACGTTAACCAATATGTAGGCCCTAAGTAGAGGTATGTAAGTACGTTAATAGTTGCGAAAAATTCCGCCCAGACTGAGGTATGTGCCGCGCCCTCGAGAACTTTGTCAAAGACGCGCTTACCGCCACGGACAACTTTTAACGAACACTATAAAGTTCATATCTGACTCCACATTAATTACAGAATTACCGAGAAGTTTCGACTGGCTTATAGTTTAAAATATTCGTAGGGTCACATTAATGGAAACTTGATCACTTAATTAACATCTATTCTACATGACATCACAATTGAAATTATTATTATCTATGGATTGATAGTTATTGGTTGCAGCATGCATAATACATGATCAGTACTTTCCATGTAGTGATCTGAGTAAGAAGGTACGTACTGGTAGAGAACTTATCTACCTATGTATAAATAGGGCATTAGGTGGTTCGGTACCATCAGATACTTCGCCTTTCCAACACGATTTCTCACATAGATTGAAAATACATGCAGTTTTAAAATAAGCATCGAGCTCGGTCCCGGGCGGGTTCACATAAATCCGAGCCGAGGCTCCGCGCCGAGCAAATCACCTACTTGCATACAGAATACTCGAGGTACAGCGTCTACGTAGTTATAGCACGGAAATTGAGCTTCGGCCTCTGCAGGCTGGGAGCGTCTACGATAACAGGAATTTTAGAATATTGAAAATCGTCGCAGAAGGTAGGTAGAGTTCTATAAGTTCGCGAGCGGCTTTGCCTCTTTTTTGTCGTCAGAAAATAGGTACCTTTCTTGAATAGTTTTTATAAGAATAAGGAATATAGATTGATAAAATAATAGTTTTAAAACCTGATGTATCCCAAATGTTTATGTGATAAGATTTCCTATGGAATTGTTTTTTTTTTTGTGAAATACTTAAATCTCGGCTATCAAAGTCACGAAGCTGAAAATACTATTCTAGAGTCGCAGCGAGCGAAACAATTTCCAAACCAAAAGGTTTAATTCATGGTTAGGTAACAAAGAGAAGGGGCCACAGAATCCATTAGTGGATGTACCGTTTGAGGTTTGCAATAGGAGGAACGCTGGTGGTTTGCAAAACGAGGGCTGTTCGTATATCGTATCAGCACGTAGTGGACAACGGCTCTCGGGGGCGAAAGCTAGTCACTGTTGGTTTTGTAGGTAGCTATTGTAGCTACTTCAGCAGACAAAAACTTACTTTGCAGTTTGCATAGGAATTGTAACAGAAGTCTATACCTAAGACAGGTTTACGTTACGTGTTACGTTTTTAAAATTGCAAGAGATAATTTGATTCCAATCAAACAGTTGTTGGCATTTCGTTATGTCTTAAAATCGCGTAATTGTGTTAGGATGCTTCGCTAACCTCTTTCTACACTTAAACTATGACGGTCATTTCAACGTTAGTATAAGTACCGTACTTAAGAGGTATAATAGAGTTCTTGAAAATAGGTATTATGGAACGTATTTTGAACTTGAAGGTGAAACTTTCACTTTCTGCCTTTATATACTTCGATTGAAAACAGAAAAATATATAAATAGCTAAAGGTGCATGAAAGGATCGTTTGTCGCCGATGCTAGTCAGTCATACTTTCTCTCTCCTTGACACATCGGTCGCTCACCTGTAAAAAGCGTTGACAACGGATTTAGAAAATAAAAATAGGAAATGAATTCAAAGCCAAAGTGGCGGTCAGGGCGAGTCGGCTCACCTGAGCAGGAATGTTCCATGGTTTATTATTTATGCCTTTTTTAAGGCTCCGACGACGGTTGAGCAAATTTTCACAATGGTCTGTTATTATTTGTATAAAAATATGTAATAATTTATCTAGGTTCCTATCATAAAGGTTTTTTTAACTTTTATAAATAGGTACTTTTCTGTAATGTAATTAAATCTAAATGCATTTTTACATCAAAGAACACATGTCTTCTTAGTATTTTCTTAGTGTTTTTAACAGCTTGAGACTGAAACCTCAATAAATACGATTAGAAAACAAATAATAGCAAATCATGGTGAAAATATTCTTAAATTACAAATCTGTTCTTACAATTTTGGTTCTACTACGTTTGTATGGAAAATTCATCCGTCGCCTTACCCTAAAGAAATTTTCTTGACGGCGAAATGGAATGTTGCTCCATACGCAAGGTTCATACCGGGGTGGTGTGCCCTGCACGATGTAGCATGTGTAGTTTCCAATCACTAAATCAAAATAATAAGTGTTGCACATCAGATTTATATAACTAAAATTATTCATAAAAGCGTACGTTTTCATTTCTCAACCGAACCCTAAAATAAAAGTCCTTTACTTACCTCTACAGCTAGGCGCACACCGAGGAATAAAGGCTATTTTTTATTGCTCAATTTAGTTTGCCGCGCTGTAATCACCGGAACTTGAATGTTTCAGAGCCGATTTTGAATGCGCCTGGGATTTGACTACAAAGTTTCCACCTACACGAACTATTGTAGGCACCTGGGATACATAAATAAGTTAGGTGGAATACTATCTCTACGTGCGGTGACGCTTTGTTCGTTTCGGTTTTCCTTCGCCGATAGAACCGTATTAAAAGCACACGTAAATTCAACGCGTGATATATGTAGGTAGGAAGGTAAATAGGTCTTGCAATACGAATAATCCTCACCAGAAACGCAGATAAAAATTGTTAGTATTTAATTTTTACTACATTAAGCGTTTTTTAGGCATTTACTACGGGGTACCTACCGATTTTGAACTGATAATCAGATTTAAAATTTCAATAACTTTATTTCTTTAGGCTTACAAACTGAACACTGAGTAAAATTTAATAGAAAAAATTATTATAATATAAGAAATAAGGTGTTATTGATTTTCTCTTCATTTCAAATTCTCTAATGGAAAAAGGAATCATTTGCAAGCTAGTGTCTTAAAATTACATAGCTCTGCGCTCGGTATTTCACAGTTTGCTGGGGATTATGTATATTACATTTTTATTGTTGGAACCACAAACAATAATAATGGTTCATCCATCACTCTAATAATCGAAGCCGTGCCACGGTGAGGTAGGTATCATATATACTATTTTAAAATTTGTAAACTGGAACTATAAAATAGTAACTTTAGTACGTATAAGAAAAACCGAGCTTAACTCTTAAATACCAAAATCGCAGCATCAAAATCCCAAATGTTTCTTTAAAATTGAATAAAAATGTCGTGTGTATGTGAAAGCGACGTCATTGAGCGGCATCCCGGCCGCGGCCGCGTATCAACATTGCATCAGCACACACGAGGGCGGGCGGCATTCAGGGCGGCGGCATTCAGGCTTGCAGCCATTCAGCCGCCATCTATTAGTTCTCTTTTTGCATTTGCATTCATGTCTTGGAAGATAGGGATCTTTTTGGACAGCTTAAGAGGTTTATTGTTGTAGTTGTATTTTAGCCCAGTTTCATAGTTCAGTACGATATGCTCAAATTGCGATAATATTCATATTAAGAATTTAGTACGTACTAAAGTGTTAGACTTTGTTGATTGTATTTTACCACTAAATAGCTCTATGTATGCACATCGCTGACCTTAACTTAACTTCTCCCAGTTTCTAAAAACAAAAGAAACGCAAGTCGCTTCAAAATTAAAATTCACAACGCTCGCAAGATGCACCATCGAAACCTATCAAAACGAAGTTCGAACGCCCTCGAGGATACTTCTGACCACACCCTGTACGTGACGTGTGTTACATAATGTTACGAAAGTCAGTTATTTCAGCGTACGTACGTAATTTTAATTTAAGTTTGATTTTGTTGCCTCTGTTGTAGCAAGTTTCGTGGTGTTGATGGGTTCTTACTCGATACTTGATCACACCTAAAACATATAGGGTACCACCTACCTACTTCGTCGAATAAATAAAAAAGTTCACAAACGTTTTTGTTTAAAGTCAACATAGTAGGTAGGTTTCTACGGCGATCTTTTATTCCGTCGTATGCGAAACAGCTCTTAAACGATTTATTTCGATGGACGAAGTAACCCATCGCGCAGGCATAAAATCTACTTAATCTATGTTCAAACAGCTGATTTTGATCTGAGCTGAGACGGCAGGTGTTTAGGCTTGTTAAAAAAAACAAGTTTCACTTTCTTATAAAAAGATCTAAAAAACACAAAAAAGTCATGAAAATTATATTTAGAGGTCCTTTTATACCTAGAGAAGATCAACCAGGATTATCATACTACAGACATACAGGAGAGACTAGAAGATGTTTTTTCGCAATCAGTAAAAAACAAACGAAAAGCTAACTTAAGTTGAATTATTAGAGACCAGACTAGTTTAACAACACGTATCCGTTTTCAAACGGCCCCTAGCTCAAGACACATTGTTCACTCCAATTAGGTATCTCTGTAATCCAACCCCGCAAGACGGAATTATATGTACAAACAGCACTAATTCCCTTTGTGTCCGATGTACCAAAGTCCTCTGTAAATAGAGGATGCTTTCCGAGGCATGTGGGGTACAAAGAGACATGTGTGGGGTACAAAGGACCTCCTCGTCTCGGGTGTCTTGTGACAAAGATGGGTACGGTCACAGACATAGTGTGAAGAATTACTCTGAACCCCTTGACCGGTAGAGTCGATCACATTGATAGACAAACATGACATAATTTTCAACTTTCTATTCATATATATAAGGATAATATGGCTATTTCCGTGGACTAAGATTTCGCGGAATAAGGCCATTTACGAACTCCAAATTAAATCATTATTGAGCTCTGGTTACAGTTATTTGACAAATTAATAACAGGTTCCGATTTGTTTATTTAATTTATAAAATTACCAGTCGCACCAACACATACCTAGACACAATAATGTGGATAGAACATAGCTGAAAAGGTTCCTTGGGGTCGGACACTTTTTCAGTGCGGCGATGCGGAATGAACCAGAACAATACCTTATATATTTCTATTTGCACGAGAAATATTTCAATTTTCCGCTGAAATTGGATGAGGGCCAGGAATTCGAACAACTTTGATTATCATGTTATTTCAAAATACGAGCTCAAAAGCTTTTAAATAAATTCTGGATTCTGTCGTGTTAAATGTAAAGGTTTTTTCAGATTTACTCCAATCACCGAGCGAGCTTTTAAAGCAAATTAATTGCGTACCTATTTGAGGGAAAAATCTTCGTGAAATAAAATTCTGTGAGGAATATTGGGCTCGATGATGCGCAGTCGGGAGCTTTTATATTATGCGAGTTTGTGAGAAGGAAAACCTATATCATATTCAAAATACTTTTGCAAAATAAATTGCTTTATTTAAGAACGAGATGTTTTCTTCAGTGTTCCAATATTACGGTAGACGCTGTGCCAACTTACGTGATTTTTGTTATTTACCATAGCAGTTTCAAATACTATGAAGTTGCACAAATACCCATTTTAATAAGATTTTAGTCTATCTGTAAGTATAAGTTAATCTATTTCAGTTAAACTAACCCAAAAATCTTTAAAACTCTAAAATCAACTAAAATCTATTTAAACTAGTGCTACGGTTCTTCGTAGCATGACTACGGCGTAGGCTAGCTACGGCGTAGCAGTAACGCACGGCCGTTGCATGTAGCAACGCGATTAAAATCATTTTGCTAAGTTTTTGAGCGAATCCGGAAACTTGTAACGGACGTCGCCGTACATCGCACGTGTTAGCGCAGAATGTAAATTATTCCCACGATCAGTTAGTGTAAAAATAACTATTCTAGTTTACTACCTGTTAACGGTTTATGTTTCTTGTTTTTGTTTCACTTGGAATGGGACTTGGAAATATCCCTTTGTCCACAATAAATTGATATTGATAATTAACCATTATTCCGCGAGCCGACGGGTGTAGTCTGTCACTATAATTATTGGTAAGTATGTTGTTAATAACGATTATTAGAGGAGATTATTACTTTTGCACGTTTGAGTGTGTTTGTTTTCATTATTAGGATTGTGCACTTTGATATTAAAAAATAACAGTTTTTTCGGAATAACAGTTTGTTCTGTAGGAAAAATGGAAGGTATGTGAATAAAAGTATCAAGGTACAGAGAATTCAATTTTATTTACTGAAAGGAGTCATGTACTTAAATTCGAAACCACGTTTTTGCTACTGCTACTGCTAGCGAATTCAGGAATGAAGCCACTTTCTACATAATAATGTAGAATCAGAACCATTTTAATTAATGATAATATTTATTACAATTTATAAAGCCTTAGCAGGTCTAGCTACCGAGGCTATTTAGCTCCAAAATTATAATGTTACGTGCTTTAACAAATTAATTTAATTATTATCTGTGCACACTCCGAAGCAGTTATCACTGGCGAGCCGAACTGCGCTGATTGAGATAGATCGTGATGGATGGCAGCTGTCCACTCGCCATGAATCAACCAACTTCACAACAACATGGACTCTCTCCATTAATCATTCATTCCAGATATTCATAGAATATCAGGATAGCTAAATAAGTAAGATTACCTATAGGCGAACGTTGACCCGAGGATTATGATTGGGGTAAAGTTGCAAGTTCCCCATATTATGCGAGCGGGTCTTCGTTCGTTTCGCATAGATTTGTCGCGTGCACGAAGTGATCGGAATGCTGGCTTTTACTTGCCTTTTAGTTATGGCTTATATTCTTTGGATAAAGACTGAAGTAAGTGTCGTAACTGGCCGTCATTTGTTTTATTCTGTTATTGCAATTTTCTTTGGTAATAAAACCAACAGCCTGGCAGCCATGTTTGCTTGTGTCTATCCTGTGTCAAAAGAAAATGTAGCGACATTTCATATCACGCTTAGCAGGAGTGGTGTAGATTTATAATATGTTGTTCTCACTTGACGTATATAAAATAAATAAATAAAAAATAAAAAAACGTTCAAAAAGGTCTTAGTGGTAACAGTAGGCATTAAACATTCGCGCGAAAATGATGCACCGAGAAGTACAATATCACGGCAGGTTCTCTGAGATTAGTCTCGTTATAACTTTAATCTCGCAACAAATTGCATAAGTTTAAAATATACCGTTGGAAGAAGTCCAGAAGGCGCGTCATCTCAACTTTTAAATTGTGGAAATAGTTGGTCGAGTCCGGCGGAATTCAATTTGAGCGAGTAATTCCGGTGTCGACTTGATAAGGGCCTTGTAATTAGGTTTGTTTTGTCTTTTAATTAATTTTTCTCAGAGGTCCGGGATGACGTAATTAGGGAGGCGATGGAAATGTGATCGGGAGATACGAGACGAGAGCTTCTGCCTTTGCCTTTTGTTACGTAATACCCACGAATTTCGACAAAGACCCACAAACACTGCAGTCAAAGTGTTTGCTTTGCTGCTAGGGGGCCACCTATCACAAGGGAGTGTCCGTAGTGTCATGCGAGTTAAGCTCGAGATTATCACATGTCATTCACTCGCTCGTGATTGCCCCTCAGAGTCTGCGTTTCAGAGCAAAATGGGAACGGGGATGAAGCCCTGGTGACCTGTATAAAGGTTCAATAAACTTACACCTAAACCTAAACTCCTTATCTATAATTCGATCTATTTGTAACCTTGAAAGAAACATTTTATAGTAAAATTCGCTCCTGATCATACCGGTTACAGCAAAAGCACCCTCTACGGCATATTGGTGGTCAGAAGTAGAGATATATTACCCCATACGAGTTTAGTTTAGTGCCTGGAACGGACTCTAGCAGTGAAGTACTTTTTGTTGTGTGCTTAGCAAATGAGCTGCATTTGCAGCGCGCGCTATTTCGGCAGATAACCGTGAGTTATGGTATTTTGCTCGTTACTCAGAGTCGGGGCCAGTGTAGTGTAGCCAGAGTCGGGGCCTCGTGGGTAGCGACGGGTGCACACCGCATTCACGTTTAGAATTTTTGGTTTTGTTATGCTACGGATTTTTAGTATAAACCCTCTGTAGTTTAGGCTAAAGATAAAAATAAATTATTTTTTTAGGAGTCTATTTTGTTTTGCTTCTAGAATAAAGAGGCTGATCCTGAAAATGCTTAAGCACTTTTTCTGAATTTTTGTTAGACTTACTAAAAATTCACAAAGCGTGTAATGAAATAATAAAATAAGCACCATAAAGATTAACTTTTGAAATAAATTGAACAAGATTATACTTTGCTAGATATATATTAAGTCGAGCGTACTGGGGTGGGGTAGAAGTATTCGTTTCTCTTCAAAGTATCAATAATAATCCTTGCGCACATTCGCGTAGCGAGCCATCAAATACTGGTATTGATGGATCAGTTAAGCTACCTGTAGTTTGTTTGCAACAGTCTGCAGTTAGCTCAATTGTTTCCATAGTAAATACTGGTTCTAATTTGGTTATTTAATTGTTAGTAAGGGTTTTATCGCATGTTAAAAATACCCAACGAACATGCAAATAAAAGGCTAAAAGCTTCATTAATAAAGAAAGTACAATCAAATAAGGGAACCAAATCAGAACTAGTATTTGAAGTGATCTATGGTGTGCGTGTCAATTATAAGTACACACTAATACGACTTTTAGGTTATGCACTCAGCTTTACCACCATGCAAGCGCGATTTGTTGTAGCTCATTAGATGTAATGGAGGGCGCGCGATCTCGCTCGTTTGCGAGCACATCCATTTGAAAATATGCAAGGTTATATATCAAGCCTCACACGTACACGTACGGTATATTGAATCGTTGGTATAATGGTGCGGAAACTACGCGCATTCTCGTAGCGAGCCATCAAATATGCAGAGCAATCGCGTAGAGTCCGACCATTCGTTGGATTATACTGAAATATTGCTTTATCTTCATGTTTCTTCGTCAGCCTTTGAAAGAAATATTGGATTGTTTCATTACTCGTTAGGGTGCGGTGGCAGTGGGGAGCTGGGTGAGAGCTGGGGCTCTAGACAAAGTAACATTTGATTAGCGAAAGCGATGGTAGATGACATATTCCTTCGATATCACGCATCGCAACGACAATCATCATAGCTCAAATGATGGCGAAGTTCAATTGGTAGACAAAGTAACCTTCGCGTAGCTATCGCCTTGTCTCTATACGTCGCTAAATGCCGTTATGTTGTCACAATTGGTTGTCAATCTTTTGTTGTTAAACTGTCATAGTTTGATTGAAGTATTGCGCTCGTATTTGTGTTATTAATTAATATTTTTCGAATTATTCATGCCAAAGCAGTGCAAAAGAGATTGTGTTGAAGGTGCGTGCCTTTTGTGAGGAAGAAAAGGCAGACCATGCCCAGTTAAATCCATTAAATCTAGTGCGATCTCGCGTTGCACCATCAATGCAACTGGTAAGTAAAATAGGGATACCAGCTTTATACGCGATACCTTTAGTATGGATCATAAGATTTACTCACATAACAAGATAAAATAAAAAAGTAAATTATTCAGGTTATTTAATTTATCTTGTTATGATATCCCTAATTTGTATAGACTAATATTGAATTTTTAGAATTTTATATTATACAAATACAAATTTTATCTGTCATTTTCAGTCATGTCGGAGAAAACCACGAGTAGAATACATATATAAAGAAGCGAAGCTATTGCTGCCTGCAACAAGTCAATTCTGCTGAAAATCGTCATGGATCTTGAAGATTTCGAATTATAAGCATTTTTTGTGTTGTTTATTTCCTTTTTGACCATAATTAGTGTCAGAACAATTTCAATAAATAATTTAAAATTTTAATTGTTTCATAATTTAAAACTTTCCTAGTCCTAACTACTTATATATTTATATACAAATATGAAATTAAAACATAAACACACGTTTACATAATGGGGTAAAAGGTTCATAATGTTGGCAATATCGTGCTGCCAATATAATGCTGCCAATTCCTGAGGCAGGACAACTTATGGTGTACGGTCTGTAGTCTATAGTTATCGAACTCAATCATTCGCTTATTTCGTCCGTTCACCGTTCATGAAATGACGGGTCAAATAAAAAGGAGTACCAAGCCAAGTAGGTTGTTACCTATAACTTCAGATAGAATTTCTGTAAACAAACGTGATACATAACAAAAAAATTGTTTCGATTTGGAAGTTTACCCAATCTTTTGAAATACTTATGGCAGTGTTTATTGTGTAATTAAAATCAATAGAAAGAAAATAACAATGGTTTTGAGCTATATAAATATATTATTTAATTATTTTCAACAAGTTCTTAAAATCATGAAGAAATAAATAATTAGGAGAAAATACATATTTTACGACACTCGTATCATCTCAGTAATATTGGAGTAAATAACAGAAATTCAAAACTATTTTGCATTTTGACAATAGACCTTTTAGTTTGTATTGTAATTTCTTTCGACTCTCGCCCTTAGAAGCCAAATGTGTGAATTTTTGCCGATCATTTGCAAAAGCTTTATCTTGTTTTTTTCGTTGTTAAGTATATTTTTAATCCCTCATGGACACAGGGAAACAAGGGTGCGATCGTGAATGCTACATCCACGCTAGAGCAAGGCTACTTAAAATTTTGACGTAATTCCAACAGCTGTTTATGAAATCGCCATTTCGATTCGATTTCTACAGGGTCTTAGCGTTCGCTAGTGTATCCATCAAGAGAATAGACAACTACCGGTACGTGAAGTCGCTTCTCAAAACTGCCACTTGGCTAGGAATTTGATGGAAGTGATCGTTCGATGTTGTCAATCGGTTTGGTGAAATCAAAATATTCGTACATTGGGTACATTGCCTACCAAAAATCTTGACGTTTAATCCATTTGAAGGTTGCCATCGCTAGAGCGATAACAATTTTCAAAATCGAATCGCTTCATAGCGAATGCCGGTTGGCTAAGGACCCTGAAGCGGATGTTACAATTTTTCATAACAACCTTGTTCCCGCTGCGCGCGATATTTTCTTTAAAAAACTGAAATCTGAAGACCATATGGTCGATAAATATAAATAAATAATGTGCAAAGCATTATCTAGCCACAAGTTAGCCAGAGCTTGCGTTATAAGATTAACTGGTATATTTACTACAATATATTACATAGATGGATATTTTTATTATACATAGAAAGCGACCAGAACACCCTGAACAAATATCTGCAGATCGTGGTCGATGTCTGCAATTCCAAACTATAAACTTAATTGACTGCAAAAATATACCCACGGGCATAACATGCATCCCCAGATTGTATTTATTCTAGGTGGCACACCGAGGCTTGCCGTGTTTTTGGAAAAAATATCTTTGCTTCTTGTCGAAGTGACGTGTGGCACGTTGTTGGCTCAATTGTTCCAATTTGTTTTGTATTTGATTATAATTTTCTTTGTATTAAATTTAATTCTATTTTGCGCGTTCTCACACAGCTATATAATCCCGGCTATTATGTGATTATTGACTGTTCCATGGAACCGGGAACCATGTTGTGGCTGTTTACTTTGATTTGTTTGTCGTGAACGCGGTGATAGCGTAGTGGCGTGCGCGACCCACCTGACAACTCCCACGGTTCACATTGTTCATGCTAATCTAGGTAAATTTCCTATACCTCACCACAATTTCTGTCAGACAAATAATACTATATTCTTAATATATAGGTATTTTCTGGAGACAACGTCCAGCCTAAACCGCTGAAGCTAGAAAGCTGAAATTTGGAAGGTCACGCATCAGGATTTTTAATGTGTTTTGAAAAGTCCTGAAATGCGGGTTGCAGCAATTTCCGACTCTTAATTAGGATAAAGTGATTTCGAGATATTTTTTACCCTAAAGTCCACGCAAATGAAATTGCGAGCAGGTCGGCTAGGTTAAAAATATATTTCAGAAACGGCCGTCAGTTCTCGAACGCTGATTAATTGACCGACGATTTGAGAGGCGATTGGTCAGAAAAATTCATATTTAGCGTTCGAAATTAAATTACAAATTGTGACGTCAGCTAATCTTAGTTTAACGCATTCACTGTTCAACATTGTGACCCGGATGTGGATGTTTTAATTTCGCGCGAAGTAGAGCGTCAAATTTAAGTTTGCTAATTTAAATTAATTTGACAGGCGATTAAAACCAGAAGTAGCTGTTGTTAGTGCTAGTGAGTTTTAATTTCGATAGAAACGTGCAACAAAACAAGTTAAAATTTGGTGGCTCTGGGTACATATTTTGATCTCCATATTTTTATTTGTATACAAGTTTAAAAGCAGAAATTTCAAATAAAATATAAAAATCGATTTTAAATCCTTTGTGGTATCAGAAATTTTTTGAGCAAGTGGAGAAAAAAGTCACCCCTCCCCCTCCATTTCATTTAGGAAAACGATCTATCAAAAACTCTGTGATAGTTATGCACCACATACCTGCCCAGAAAAAGTATAAGGAACAGACAACATTCTAGAAACTCAAACTATTCGAACTTGGTATAAGGTTGATTTTAACCTAATTGAGATTAGCTGACCACTGCTTTAACTTCAGCTGAGCTTGGCAGTGATAGATAAATAGCGTTTATTGATAAGAAATGATGACATTTTTATGCTAAGTTGAGTCTGAAATCTTAAATTAATTTTATCTAGACACTAGAGTTCTCTGATTTCTCGATTCAAAAACCCGCTTATACCTATCTACGACAGTTACGCTATAGACACAGCAGCGGTGTCACCGTCTTGAGTTTTGTATAGCGCGGTTTGCAGTTTTTTTTTTTTTATTTTATTTATTAATCTTAAACTAATTCTATTCTTATTTCTACGACACTTTAAACCATATAAGGTTTGTCTAAGTATAGTTGTATTGTATAAGCGCGGTTCACGAATCGCGCGCATCGAACAAAGCAACCAATGAGTGACAGCGCTGCGCCTGAGCTTAGCGTATTATGTTATCTGTGGCTTAGCTATAGGGTGCTCCTTTTTATGGCAATGTAAAATAATAAGACAAATATTAAGAAGTACCTATGTAATGTTATGATAAATAATGTGTTGCTAATAGATAGGTAGATATAGATAGGTTCGCTAAACGTATTTGTTATGAAATAAGGGAATGTATTCCAGAGTTTATTCTGCATTAATGTATTAAGTTTATTTTGCATTATACACCTGGTTACCTTGGCGTGACTTTTAGGGACTTGAATGAAGAACCTGCAAGCTTGCTGATTACAGCGTAATAATATCAGGGCATCCATTCGAGGCGCCACAATAATGGGAACATTCCACCTTCAGTGCAAACAATATGCCTCGTTATCCAGCACCTCGGCAGAAAGCCGCCGAGATAATTTGTTTAAGGCTTACAACTGGAGCCGGGCCAAGTCGCCCTCGCACGGATAAAGAAACGCCCTAATGCTTAGCTGGCGGCACCCGGGTATGAGAGGCGCAAACGGGCCGGATGTCTTACACAACCCCGAGACCATCCACAAATGCATTGGGTATGTAAAAGGAAGAACAGGCTGTCCAAAAGTATCAACGAAAACCATCGGGGCGTAGAGCAGTGCCTCAGGTATCATTTCATTAACGAAGAATGACCCGATCTCCACTACTAGTGAGAGATGGATCGCTCTCTAGGCCGGGTGTTTTATGGCCGGATGAATTAACAAGCCTGTTGATTTGAAGTGCACTGATCCTTGGCTTAGTGCACGTCATGCAAGTTGCCCGTGTGCACTGATCCATAGCTAGTGCACGGCATACGCGTCTCGGCTGCTATATAAAAGTACACAACAGAATTAAAGTATCAAAATTTACTGTACTGTTTGTGGGGTTTAATATTTAGCCTACAAATACTCGCATCAAAATTGTCATTCCAGAATCATCACAATTCGCACGCACGACCCTGTGCAGCTCGACCGCGCCGGCGCAGCGCACCGCGCCGTTCGTTACACGAGGCCGGTGACACTTATACCGGACGAACATTCCAGCGCCCGCCGCCGGTGATGGACTCGTGGACCTCCCATTCAGCCGCCAGCCTCGCTTCAATTCACTCGCGCGCTTTTGCTTTTGTTCCGAGCTTCTCTCGTCTGCTCATATTCATCTTTCCTTTATTTTCCTTTTATTTAATTTAAAGTTTCTTTCTTTATTAAACGCTTACATGAGCATAACTGTAAAAACTACTGTCGCATCTTTCCTTCTGCTACCCGAGGCGAGGAGCCACTTACCTATTTCCCGAGGCGGCCAAAAATTGGTGACCCTTCGACTTTGAAGACGCGAAGATTTCGACGAAAATTTTTGCCGGAAGAAGTGGACGAGCTGAAGAACAAAGAAGCCCACGCCGCGCCGAAATAACGGCGTATTGGAAGCTTTGGAGTTGGTGTTCAAGAAAGTTCGAGAAGGAATTCGCAGTTTACGCTTCACGCGCACAAGGCCGTATCGGATTTCACGCAAGTTTTTGAACACCTATTATTATTTTGTTGTCATGTCAAAAGATACTCAGACTAGCAATCCTACATCTAAGAAGTCATCGTCAGATATGACAGACGCTCTTATGGAGATGCTAGGGAAAAATGTAGACCAAGTCAGAGTTAAAGTACCTCCATTTTGGAGCGAGAAGCCAGCCGTATGGTTCGCTCAAATAGAAGCACAGTTTGAGTTAGCTAGAATTACCACGGATGCTACTAAATATTATACTGTAGTGGGGAACCTTGATGCCCACGTCATTGCTGAGCTAGAGGATATTATTGCAAACCCGCCTGCCACAGACAAATACGGAAAATTAAAAGCCGAGCTCATAAAGCGTTTGTCAGCTTCACAGGAAAAGAAAGTGCGCCAACTCCTGGTGCATGAAGAGCTGGGTGACCGCAAGCCGTCAGTCAAGGCACTAGTCACCGATGCATCTAATGTTTCCTTAGGAGCCGTGCTTCAACAGCGTGTTAACAATGCATGGCAACCCTTAGCATTTTATTCGAAGAAGATGAGTCCCACACAACAACGCTACAGCGCCTACGACCGTGAACTTCTAGCCGTGTACGAGTCCGTGAAGCACTTCAGACACATGCTAGAGGGTCGTCACTTTACTATATTTACGGATCACAAGCCACTTATATTTGCATTTCAGCAGAAAGACCAGAAAGGTTCCCCTCGCCAAATCAATCAACTATATTTTATTTCACAGTTCACAACAGACCTAGAGCACATCTCCGGTCAAGAAAATATTGTCGCAGATACTTTGTCCCGGATAGAAGCTGTCAGCGTGCCGGTAGACATCAAAGACCTCGCTGATTCTCAAAAAGACGATCCTGAGCTACAGTATCTTCTAAAGGGTAACTCTTCCCTGCAGCTTGAGAAGGTAACATTATCTGACATACCTATTTACTGCGACGTTTCCATGGAGAAACCTCGTCCCTTCGTAGCAGCTGCCCACAGAAGACAGATCTTCGAGACGCTACACAGCCTGAGCCATCCAGGAGCCAAGACGTCCATGAGATTGGTTAGTGAACGTTTTATTTGGCCAGGTCTAAAGAAAGATATTCGCGTCTGGGTAAGAGAGTGCGTACCTTGTCAAAAATCTAAGGTGACGAGGCATACTATAGCTCCCGTTGGAAATTACGGTCTACCTGATGCAAGATTTTCCGAAGTCCACATCGACTTAGTTGGTCCTCTTCCCGTTTCCTCAGGTTACAAATATTGCCTGACTGACTGCGGTGGATAGGTATACCAGGTGGCCTGAAGTAATTCCTCTTTCTGACATTACAGCCGAGACTGTTACACGAGCGTTCCTGTCGAACTGGATATCCCGCTACGGGTGCCCGAAGAAGATCGTCACGGACCAAGGCAGGCAATTTGAATCCCGACTATTCCACAGTTTGGCTAAGCTGTGCGGGATCAAACTCGCGAGGACAACGGCCTATCACCCTTCGTGCAACGGCATGATCGAGCGCATGCATCGCACTTTAAAGGCAGCTATAAAAACTCATGGCGGTAAGGATTGGATTTCTTGTTTACCCATAGTCCTACTTGGACTCCGGACCGCCTGGAAGGAAGACCTACAATGTTCCTCGGCAGAGCTGGTATATGGAGAACAACTGCGCGTTCCTGGTGAATTTTTCACGCCTTCTTCTACTCAGGTTGAGTATCCTGATTTTATTGCTCACCTGCGCCAGAAGATAGCCCAGCTGCGCCCTAGCCCTGCTGCTCATCACGGGCAGCACAAGGTCTTCGTGCACAAGGATCTAGCCAGCACATCACAAGTATTTTTAAGGCAAGATATACTGCGTGGTTCACTAGAGCCACCATATACAGGCCCTTATAAAGTAATTTCTAGAACAACAAAGACTATAGATATTCAAATTGGAGAGAAAGTTGTAAAAGTTTCTATAGACAGAGTCAAACCTGCTTACATTAGTCGAGATGGCATAGAGGCTCCAGTCAATACAGTTCCATCAGCAGATGCTGCGCCACAAACCGAAGTTCCAATGTCGAACCCAGATACTCATCCTTTACGTACCACAAGATCGGGCCGGATAATAAAGCCTCCGGTTCGCTTCAATACTCCGTATTATTCGTAAGGGGGTTCTGTGGGGTTTAATATTTAGCCTACAAATACTCGCATCAAAATTGTCATTCCAGAATCATCACAATTCGCACGCACGACCCTGTGCAGCTCGACCGCGCCGGCGCAGCGCACCGCGCCGTTCGTTACACGAGGCCGGTGACACTTATACCGGACGAACATTCCAGCGCCCGCCGCCGGTGATGGACTCGTGGACCTCCCATTCAGTAGACATGCGCAAAACAGTACTCAGTACTGTACTGCCATATAGCATGACATTTCGTACCGCGTCATATGGCATGCTATCAGTACACAGTACTCTAAACATGACCTGATATGACGCGCTATGCTAAGTAATGCGAATGGCCCGCTATTACTTTGCAGTGTAGGTTCTGAATGTTCTGTTCAGATATAATCAGTACGCAGTAGGTACTGTATACAATGACCTGATATGACGCGCTATGGTAAGTAATGCGAATGGCCCGCTATTAATTTTAAGTGAAGGTACTGAAATTTTCTGAATGTTCTGTTCAGATATACCTATAAGGTTGATCGCGCGGGTTGGTGCGAGATTCAATTTTATTTGTACTTTTAAATTTATTCTGCTTTCTTCAAGGAATAAATCTAGTAAAAGTAACTTGGCGCAAATCGTAAACCATTTTCTATTTACTTATGAAAAAACTAAATTGGGTTCATTGGTTGTTTTGGAGTTGGAGCATTCGGGAAAATAAGAGATTTGGGCTAGAAATAAATATTTTCCAAATGCTACCAAAATACACTTAAATCGATGTTGGTTTTAACCTAATTATATCTACCGTTGACCGCGCGCGTAAACAAAGAAAAAAAAAATAGTCATTAGTCGTACGTACCTACACTAATATAACAATATTTTATTATAGGTAGAGTAGGCGCAAACATTTACCGGCGCTAAAGAAACTTAACCCTTATCTAGAACGCAATACTGTGTAAATT
This sequence comes from Eupithecia pulchellata, assembly GCA_963931895.1. Taxonomy (NCBI): domain Eukaryota; kingdom Metazoa; phylum Arthropoda; class Insecta; order Lepidoptera; family Geometridae; genus Eupithecia; species Eupithecia pulchellata. The sequence goes on from OZ007529.1 coordinate 13,037,136, forward strand.
CTACTAAACGGCGCGGTGTGTGTGTGTGACAGAGACAAAATCCCGTTCGGCCGACGCTCGTCGCTTGTACTCGAACCTTTACGATAGTGAACGACGGCCACCCGAACAGTAACAGAACGCGGCCGGCCGGCCGGTCGCGCCCGATCGGCGCACTGCCATGTTTACTGCCATGTGTCATGCTAAATTTTGTCGGGTAATGTGTACTGAATCAGTACGCGGTCGTGCTATATAACGTGTACTACATTACTCACAGTACCTACACACCTCTACCATTCAGCCGCCAGCCTCGCTTCAATTCACTCGCGCGCTTTTGCTTTTGTTCGTCTGCTCATATTCATCTTTCCTTTATTTTCCTTTTATTTAATTTAAAGTTTCTTTCTTTATTAAACGCTTACATGAGCATAACTGTAAAAACTACTGTCGCATCTTTCCTTCTGCTACCCGAGGCGAGGAGCCACTTACCTATTTCCCGAGGCGGCCAAATGTTTATCTCGTATCGTGTCTAAAGAAAGTTCTATTATGCCCGAGCTTATTGAAAAAAATTACATGGAATATTGTAGTTTTTGCAACTGAGGTTTTACAGGTTGCTATTTGTTGTCTTTATTTATTTCACCGTCGACACACTTGACTGTTACAGTTGATGTTGTTAAAGTTCTAATATATAATGTTACCTGGAGGTACATTATATATAAGCTACCCAAAATATTCAAGCTAGTAAATTTTACTGAAAGACTACATGCCTTTGGATTGCCTTTTGTTTCATTGGAACTGCCTTTGAATAATTTTGAGAAACTTTTCACTCCGATAAATTGAACTGTTCAATAATAGAGATGATCGTAAAGTCATAACTTTAACATTTGTCTCAACTTTGTTGTATAAGTTGATACATTGTAATACAGAACAAGGACCCTTAGATTGTGTATGAGGCAGTAATGTTTTGTTTATGGAACAATAACATACAAATTCCCATCATAACATATTCCTAAGTAGAAAACTTAAATTGCTTCTAAAGTTAGACTTCCGCTAGCGACAAAGTAGCAAACAAACTGAGCTTATTACAAAATCGACTATATTTCCTGTGTGGTAAAGTGGGTTATCGACCAACAAGTTTGGATTGAGATGTTTGACGTAAACATTTAAGAATCTGGGCGAGCAAATTTGTGTGAATTAATAAATATTTGTCGTTCAGGACGATCGATGGGCGCGCATGGGGGTTAATTCTGTTAAGCTATTTGAAATGAGAGGTGGAATCTCAAAAATCAACAAAAAAAATTACTGCGTGACGCAACTTCAATGGTAGATAAGTTATACATTGTTTTGAAGCTTTAGAGAGTTGATGGTTATTAGATTAGTGACTTAGTTTGGATTAAAAAAACTATGGATTTGTGTTATTTTTTCCATATTATTAATAAATATATGATAAATTTTACGTGGTCGAGAACTATCCCCAAATCCCGTTTTCTAACACCGGGTGGTCGCGAAATAACATATCGTGTGAATAAAGTGGTGTCTGGTTTCTTGAGCTTTATGGTGGTCGAAAACTAGGTAACAGGGGGTCGAAAACTGGAATTTTCGGACGAGAACTGTTAAAATTAGATAGGTATTTAGGTAAACTATATTTTAAAATTAACTGGTTAATTTAAGACTTGCCTGGTGAAAATAGAGTATAGGTACCTATTTCATAGTCATTATGATGAAATCAGTTTTATTGCTAAAATTTCATTTAGTTATTTGAATTTGACAACTTTACTATTACTCTGACAAGAGCACTGACCCTACTGACATAAAATCGTAAAAACTACACTATTAAACAAAACTAGAACATCGGATGTATTCATCTGAATAAATCTAATTTAGGGTTTTTATGCAGCATCAATATCGCCACCGCAGTCAGACCGCAGCGGAAAATCAAGTGGATCTAATTGGTTCTAGTAAACCGGTTCACGCTCTATTACATCGCCGGCCCCCGTCCCGTCCCCGTCCCGCTGTCATCACGCCGCCATCCCGTCGCCGCGGCGACCTCGTTACAGCAGTCGGTAACCACACAACGCAAACCAATCAGTAGGTACCTCTAAAGTACGCCGCGCGCAATCACAATGGGCCGAACTTTGTTATGATTTCTTGTACAACCCAAACCTCGTCAAAGTAAATATCCGACGGTATTTGATTCAGTTTGAAATGGTTCCATTTCCTTTTGATCGAGCGTAGATTATAGTTATGTTATACCTACTTTAGCTTGATGGAAAACACGTACGTACCTGATTTTGATATCTGAAAGTGGAATAATCATTGTAAGTCAACAGTGCATCAGCTGTGCGATTGTAAAAATCCCATTTAATGGATTGCCTTCCGGGGAGACAGGGTGTGACCCATTTTTGGTTTTAAAAATTCTACCAGGATGGAGCCGACCGACGACGAACCTGTCAATGTCAAAAGATTGGAATATTTTCGTAATATTTAAATTCGAGCAAAGAAAGATCAGGTGTGTAATTAACTTTGACTTAGTTGGGAGCTTGACGTTATGGCCTCGTAGTCCTTCGGATCCACTCCTCCAGAATTTCGATATAATAATTTTATTTTGTTGGTAGCAACCGAAATCGTTAGTACATACCCCCGGACGACTCATACAATGAATCGAATGTAATCAATTCGTAGATCAGGGTTAAAAAGAAAGTGGAAACTAATCCATGATAGAATTAGCTCAGTGGACCAGAGTTGAATAGGCATAAGTTATTAAGTTTATGCAGAGAAGGATGCAACGTTTTATGTAGGTACGAGGTACGAATTTTGATGGATACGAGTTCCGGAATCCTGGTTGTACGAGTCATTAAGAAGGCAAATAATGTGCTCTCTCAAAATGTTGCAAGTTCGTTATGAGTTTCGAAACTAAAGGAATTCTATAAGTTAACTAACCTCGCTTGCTTTTAGATCTTCGTTTGAGCTCCACGTAGGTACGTTGGTGGTAAGCAAATAAAAATTTTGAACTATTTCAGAACGGTAAATAAAGAAGTTGGTTCTGAGCATTTCCGTCTTTCGTTTGTTTTAAGGGGTGTTTAATGTGTTAACGTTTGAATATAGGATTATTTTAAAATTTAATATATTTTTTTTTTATGAAATTAATGCACTAGCACTGATAAAATATAAATTCAAACTATGGTAAATATCCTGACATAAAAATTATTTAATTTTTATGATGTCTTCCTAGCCAAATTTCGAAAATTAGCTTTGTGGACGCATGTACTATAGTGCACAAGTGTGGCGCAAACACAGGTGCACTTTCTATGCCTTCATTCTCATCATCCGATGGGATGGTAGATTGTTGTAGCTTTCCTAGTAGTAGGTTCAAAACTGTGTTACCATGTGAATTTGTGAAGTAATATAATTACTTCAGCAGTTATTTAAATGGTGTAGAAGAGTTAGAGTTGCATGCCTGTAATGGCCGTTGGCGCGACGCGATGGCCGGCCGCCAACTAAAGCCGCGCCGCCGCCGCCCCGCCGCCGTGCCACGCCCCGCCGCGCTGTCAGCGTCGGTTTATGTTACTGCACGTGTGTCTACACGACACAATTGTTTCGAAATATATGTGGCCATTAGTAGAAGAAAAAGAAGACCTATAAAATTAGTAGGAGGTAAGCAGTCAGTGGTAGTACTCTGGAAGCAAAACTAGGTGTGGGTTTGCAATGAACAGTGACAGAGTTTTATAGTTTCCAACGACACGTTTGCTTCGATATGCCTTATCCAACTGAGGATGCGCTAATCTTTAGAAAAGTAGTCAAAACAAGTTACTTTCTATACTCACAGTCGTTCTATGAACTCTCTTTACCCGTAGGTAACGGGTTCTTTTACTGAAAGAAAAGTCTTTTAGGGTTAAGCCTTTGTACATCTCCATTATTTTGAAGTTTATGTATAATATAAATTGTGGCACAAAAACAAATATAATAATATCATTATTAACGCGAGGCCGATCACCGATGGGTGATATAATTATAATATACTTATAATCAAGCTGTATAATCCACACAGCATCATCTAGCGTCGAACTAAGCAGAGCTGCCGAACCCGCCAGCAGATGTCTCAGGCGGACCTTGGCGCACCACTGCGCCACAGAGGTCTCATTTATGATAACCTCCTTTGTCAGAGGTTTTAGCTCTCTCGGCGCGGGAGGCTTGTCAGCGGTAAGACAATAAAAAATAAACAATCTCTTACAAATAGATAACACTTCACTACAATTTGTGCTCAGAAAAGGCTATGACGTGATTGTGTAATAACCTCTGAAAGCCTGTACTTAGAGTTACTTCCACGGGAGCTCGGCGACCGCCGCCGCCGCCGCCGCCGCCGCCGTCGCCGCTGCCAGGAATATTCAAACAGCCACTTTTAATTAGAAAGTTGTGCTGGTTCGTAATTCGTACGTTGAATTCAATGTGAACGAAAGCCAGGAATTAAGTTCTGAAGAAAAAAAAGTTAATGAAATGTCAACCTTTTGTGGTTTTCCCCGACTGCGAGAGGTCATGTTAGGTGCCGAATCAGAATAATCTTTATATGCATATAACGTTATCAGCACGTCCGCCCACTAGAGTGAGCATTATGCAACAGAAATTATTTATTTTCAATGAATTATATACAAGTAAAAAAATCAGTATCTGTTTTCTTAGATCCATCTTTAAATGGATGGCATAGTTTAATATTTTTGTTAATTATATTTTTAATTCATTCTTAGTCATATAAGGACTAATAATTATCATAGTAGGTGTAGTATATCAACCTAAGGTGATAATGATAAGTTACCACCTTAGCTTGATATCATACTCGTAGTAGGTTTGTAATAGAAAAAAATATGTAAGCGAAAGTTGTGGCCAAGGGATTAGTCAACGTCTTTTGACTAAAATAATTAGTGTGATGGTATGTTGTAAGTAATAGACTGCTAGTTCACCATGTCCGCTTAAATTTCTTCAATATTATCCTTCATGTCCAGTCCATACAAGGTTACCTGGAAGAGATCGCTCATAGCGTTAAGATCTTTATACATCCTATACTTTATACATGTCTGTTTGTAATATTGTCTTTCTTTGTGTGTTATAGTATTTTCTATCTATTACTAAACTATCTATCTATTACTAAACTAGATAAAAGCGATACCTGAAACAAGCCTGAAACTTGCATACCTGCATACAGACAGACCTCTTTCTACTTTATTAAGTCTAGACACGTAGACATACAAATACAAACTCATTCGTGACTAGTTTAAATAAATGACGTCTATACGTAGGTCCGGATATTGAGGCGCTATGGGACTTCCGGTCTGTAATCCCTGCGCATGAAGATTGCGCCGGCAGCGCTTCCGGTTTCTAAGAAATGACGTAAATCCTCGCTTTATTGCGTGCTGTAAGGAATCAGTTCCTTGTAGCAGTTCTCAAATTAGAACAAGATCGATGAAGAATATGAATAATTTATCAAGAAGCCATTTTAGCTCTAAAAATCTAAAATATTAATTTGTATTATAATGTGGAGGAAATTCGGCGAGATATTTTCGTCAGGTTCTCAATGAGGCCTTGAGTCGGATTATTTTTTTACTCGATTGAAATTTCAATTTTTTAATATTCGCCAAAAGATATATTTTCCTCACCCAGCCTGCGTCCACTCCACCTGTTACGAACACATCACACATTGTATCACTACTCAAAACCTGCTTTGAAACGGAGAGATTAGTATATACGCCATTAACGCTGTGTTTTCGGCTGAGTAAGCACTTTTTTTAAGTTTAATGTATACCTAGGTGTATAGGTCGCGTCACGTAAAAAGAACGTTGGAAGAAAGTGGAAGGGGTATATTCGCGCATGGGTACACTCGCGCACGATAGTACTATGACAATTTACCAAAGTCTATTTTTAACTAATATTTCGCTCGCGGCTTAGTATTGGTTATTAGAAAATTATATTAGATAAAATGGAAAATATGTTCGATTCAGTTTAGAATGTTTAATCTAATTACAAAAAAATATGTAATGCAAACTCCATTCATTTATTTGAAAACCAAACCGACAACAGTCAGGCTCCACTTCCGCAGTCCACTTAATACAACCATATCCTCGAGATATCAATAGACACTTAAATTATTTATTCACAAAGAAACTGAAGTCGGATATGGCCTACGCCGTAGAAACTGTACGCCGCGCCGTAGACTACTACAGCGTAGACGTAGTACGTCGTATATCTCATTCAAACACTACTAGAAAATCCTCTAAAGACATAAAAATCAACTCGAACGTACTAATTTATTCGTAGAGACGGAGCCCGCTGAACAGCGAAGTGAGGCCGGTTTTCCAAAGTAGTGTTGCGTGGGGTCGGTTTTGCCTTGATAATTCAATCCAAATCCCAAAAATTACTTTATTTTAACGTTACTAAGTAACGATATTTTGAGATACGTTATCACATGATATTTACGGTTTTTTGTTTATTTAATTAATAAGATAGAACGACATAGAACTATTTTATTGGCGTACCTACTACATGTTGAACTTAAAATTATAATTCGTTGTTTATAAATTATAATTTGTAAGAACTTTATGTAACATTACGTGTGCAGTAAACTCAAACCGAGTTTGAGTTTGACCTTTGGTGCGCGAATTGAGGGTTTATTCCATCCAGTCCTACCAGTAGTTCGATAGTCGAACTGTTTGGATGTTTTTTTTCCAAATAGTTATACTGACGGATCGAACTATTTGGAAACATGGATTTTATTCCAAATAGATTTACTAACTCCGAAGTACAGTCATCGATTTACGATTTGCAAAGATGTCACATCAGCCGGCCAAAAGTGGAAAAACTAAATTGTGTCCGCTTTAAGCGCTATCCACACATTTCCGGGTCAGTTCCGGGTCAGGGCTATCCGTGTTCCGAGTTGTGTGAACAAGTTCATACAATTCCCTGACACCTGACACGGAGCTGTGTGAACAAGTTCATACAATTTGTACGTAACCGATTTTTTCCCCGTCCCTGACGGAACACGGCCGGGACGAGTTCCCGGAAATGTGTGGATAGCGCTTTAATTTTATTGGCCATAACCTTAGTAATATAATTTTGTATGATTTATGTACCTAGTGTTTGTGTTGTTTGTTATGGTTCTGAAGCAGTTCGTGGAAATTATTAAATTTGTAATATTTATAATACTATTAACCCGGCTATAACCTACTATAAAGCCTGTGGTTGTTATACTATCAGTATTTAATTTTGAAAGTTTTAAGAGAAAGACACTAATGAAATAGTTTTTTGAATGTATTTTCGAGTACTAACCATATTTTTCTTAACAAAAATCAAAAGGATTTTGTAGGACATTGTTTAGAAGTTAGCTTATTGTTTAGCTCAAAATTTCTAAATAATGTTCTACAGAGATGTCGCCATTTAAAAGCATCATTTGGGTATTTTGTATGTGTTGATCCTTCAGAATGCTCTCTCTTGTTCGGCTTTCAAATGTGGCCACTTAATTTTCAATTTGTGTTCGTAAAACACTATACAAAGCGGCATTATCTTTAAAAACTTTTAATATTTTCAATAAAGTGGCCTTCTTCCTTTTACATTCATTATTAGGAATCGATAAAATTACTATCTTTCATCCAAAATTTGTTCATGTATGAAACCAGTGAACAAATTTTCTTGTCATTAACGTCAACAAATTCTTGTATGTAACTCCATCCCGACTCTATTTTATCTACTATTTTCATAACAAAAAGGACAATTTCCTCTCATGATACAAATGCATTGGAAGTTATATTTCTGACTGTACCATTTTAATCATAGTCGTTCTATTTGGAATAAAATCCAGCTTTCCAAATAGTTCGATCCGTCAGTATAACAATTTGGAAAAAAAACATCCAAACAGTTCGACTATCGAACTACTGGTAGGACTGGATGGAATAAACCGAATTGAGTCACATCTGGCCGGTTTTCTTGAATGGTAGTTGATAAGAGATAACCATTACTAGAAACGAGTAAACTTACGTTGCGTGTCAGATCGCATGGTTCCGTCTTAACTTTTTATGTTGTCTGAGAGTGGAATAAGGGCTCTTTAGTCGACTGGCCCCGGAAAAAACTGGGCCTACGGGGCCAGTTGACCTAATGCATTTAATTTATTACTTTTCTTTAGTCGACTGGGCCCATTACTAATTTCAATGAAAAATCTATAGTCTAATTTCAAACCCGTGTACAGATGAGTACAAAACTTACTTGAGATAAACAATAATGAAACACCATGGTTATATGATACTTATCGTTTATTGGGTTATTTTGATTTACTTAGAACTAGTCAAAATCAACAATATACATAACAATGTAAAATTAAAGTTCTTAAAAGTCACAGTCGTTTGATCAATGCTTTAACAGAAGTATTCTAACCAACAACATAAAATTAAAATATTTAAAAATCAGCCTTTTGATATAAGCTTGCTTACTGAGAACTATTCAAAATCAACAATATATAATAAAGTAAAATTTAAAATATTGGTAAACTAGTCTTTTGAATAATGCTTAATTAGAAATATCCAAAATCAACATTACACACTTATACTAAATTAAAATAGATACTTAAAATCACAGTTGTTTGATCAATAATAATTCTTGATGATTAGGTACTTAAAACTATTTAAAAAATTAACAATATACATCAATGAAATAGAAATAGCTACTTAAAAATCACAATTTAATAACTGTAGTAAAATAATTCTACTGACCTGCTAGACTTTTCACCACACTACACTATTATTTACTGTCCACAAAAAATTACTTCACCGAGATACGTTCGTTCTCGTTGTATAAAAGGAACTGGTATGAATGATCACCACCTTCCTAGGTGGACCCTACCTACCTGCACAAATGAGATTATTAACTGTGATTGGCTGAATTCAAGTACCAAACCAGAAAAAGGTCTTTCCAGTTACCTATTGTTTGTTATCACCACTCCAATTGTTATCGCGTAATGAGTGTTTCAAGTACTCTTGTATTTTGTTTGAAATCTACATATTATGCGTTTAAAGTGAACTGCTATGACGATTAATTATAATAATCCATGATAATATCGACAAAAGTTGAAACACTTTTCTTCTTGTCTATACTAATAACAAATTCTGTAAGCGGGGCCAGTCGACCAATTCAAAACATGCATTAGGTCAACTGGACTCGAGGGGTCAGTTCGAGCGGGGCCAGTCGACTAAAGAGCCACTGATCGATTATGAATTTACAAAACAATTGACTCATA
>OZ007529.1:13046579-13086051 GCA_963931895.1 Eupithecia pulchellata
GATAGGATGTCTCAATAGGACCTCGTTTTCACTGCTTTTCAAACTATTTAAACCCACGCAATAAACGTCGCTAAAAAGACAAAAACATTCCAGCATCCTTCAAATACCGTCAATATTATTTTACTTGTCACTGTGTCTCGTAAGGAAAATACCGAAAATGTTGATAAGACTGCTTTGCATGATGGCAGTGCTGCGGGGCGCTGCCGCAGCGGAGCTGGTGGACGTGTTCGGTGGTGTCTCCGGGGAGAACCGCGTGCTGATCTGCGTCGGGGGCGGCCGCGCGGCGCCGCAGTGCGAGGGCGCGCTGTGGCGGCCGCGCTGGGTCGTCGCGCGCGCCTCCTGTCTGCAGGGCGTGCCTGTTACCCGGGCCTATGTGCTGCCCAATAGGCCGGGCGCTTATTGCTTGGATCACTTCAAATGTAAGCCTTTTGTTACAGGGTCATTACCCCGTCTACATCTAAGTATCTGAATCTGTGTGGCATGCATGTGAATGAAAAGGCCATTAACACTCACGACTGCGACTGCCCAGACGCGCTTTGCGTACCCCTATATTTATGAATGAATCCCCGAGTCCGCAGACCAATTTTAACGAACGAATAAATTAGGCTCGGAAAGATCAACCTTTTTCAGAGACTGAAAGAATTATAGGCCTACCCGCGCACTGGATTGATTTAAATCAAGTGTATGACGATGATATATTGTACCCAGTGGACAGGATGCCGGACGGCGCTAGCAGGATCAACCGCCGCTTCTACCACCCGGAGTTCGAGGTCGGAGTGTGGGACCACACGGACGTCGCGCTGCTCGGCCTGACCCGGATCATGCCCGTGCCCGGCGCGCCCTGGCCGCCCAACTCCAGCGCCACTTACGAGATGATCGACAAGTGAGCATAATCATCCATTTTACTTCTCGGGTCATCTCTCGGCCTCCAGAATCGTACTTTTTCCATCACGGTTCTGCGCATTCATTGACGCTGGTGATTTGTGGCCGAGGCTATCCTCGGAGAAGGCCGAAAACGTCGCTTTTGGTACCTACCCTGCAGACTTTGAATCTGGTACAGGCGCCCGAAACGTACTTTTACTCAGATAATTAAAGATTGAAAATAGGGCAGAAAAAAGCAAGACCATAAAAATTTGAAGCCGATCGCGAAATGCTCAAAATGTTATGTCACATTGCTTTCAGATTGAAGCCTTGGATGGAAGAGGTGTATGAAACACAGCCGATAAATAATAACCCTTACGAACTGATGCATCAACATACCCATTTCCTCGTTTCCACCCCATGGAGACTATTCTGCATGACCGTCATAGTGCCCACAATGTTGTTTGCAGTTTTCTTCATATACGTGATATTCTACATGGGCCTCCAGAATGAAATACCTTATAACAACATTGACAGGGATAGTGAGACCTTGTCAGAGTGCTCTGTCAAGTTTGAACAAGCTATAGAGGTTGAAGAAGATGATGGCTTCACATTCTCCTGTAAGCATTTACCTCTGGATGATCCCGCTCGGTATGAAAATGGAAACTTCCAGTACCATCCTTGTTGCAATCCTTGGGGAATTTGATTATAATGTTATTTCATTTTTGTATTTTATGAGGCTTGTTAACCATCCGTTCTATACTATATCTGGTTCTAGAATTCATGATATTTTCTGTTAACATGAATTATAGAAAACACATTTTACAAAAACTAATTTGATGGATTTGAGGATTTCAGACCAAAGAAAAAGCTTTTAAACCAAAAATTGTTTTGATCTGTTGCAATTTGATCCATTTACTTTAGTCATAATTTATTTTCCATTTCTGTGATTTTGTAATACATTAATATCAGAATCTACAAACAGAACATACATACCCAGCCAAACATTTTAGAAGTACATAACCTTAAGTTAATGCCCTTTTTTAGACAATTGTAGCTGTAGCTGGAGTGCTTGCTAGTGTTTGCTTTGCATTCTGGACTCTGGATGTGAAAACGTCAATATTGTTTGTAGGAACAGCCCTTAGTTAATTTATAAATAAACAATACATTGTTCTATATTCATGTGTTCTAATTAATTAAGTCAGTTTATTTACAATAAATATACCTATAAACGGTAGAAGTGCTATTCCTTTTTATCCATGTGGCGTCTCCAGACCTTGACCTTCCCCCTGAGTTCCCGCAGCCGCTTCATCTCATCCTTGAAGTCATGATGCTCGTCCCTGAAGAGACCGTACTCCCGCAGCTTCATCATGAGCGCAGCGGTCTCCACGTGCCGGGGGTAGTAGTGGATTACCTCATGGTTACTGTGCATTGGTCTCTCGGAGAACATTTTGACCACTTTCATGGACTTGTCGTTCGTAGGTATGGCCACTTCCCCGAAGATCCTGTTAGATAGCCGGTTCATTCGCCGAGCGTAGTTTGTGGTGCCCTTGATCAACTGAGTATATTTCACATAGTTTGTGGCCATTGTTTACCTACAAACATTGAGGTTATATTTAACTTTCTATGATCATCTTTTTGTGAAGCACAAGAAGAATTTGTATATTTACCTGCGATGCTATTTATCTGGCAAACTAAACAGCTCTTTCAATGTTTTCCAATTTATTGTTCTTATCAAAATTCATTTCACATCAACAAAATAAATTGCTGTCAGCTGCTACAGTCAGTGACATTGACATGACAGACAGAAGATTGATCTATGAGGTAGGTACCATTATTGCCATATCGAAGTCAAGTTAGGTACCATTATGGACAGGACATATTTTAGTATCTATGGAATTATACCTTTAGCGATGATACTGATAGGTACTATGTACTCACTCTACGTAATCATAACATTTAGCAACTTGACGTCAAAAAATGGCGGCGTCAATAGTGATGTGCCATTTCCACCGACTTGCGCGAAGCATCGTTCTAAGAAAGATGTTGGTGGGTAAAATACACAAGTCATAATGTTGACAATATTTTTGACAAATTTATTGATTCATCTTCATCATCCGCCAGTCCATTGCTGGACCTAGGCTATGGATCAGAACTAGTACGTTCCTGCAGTCAGTAGGTATCTACTGGGAAGCTCAAAACTACTTTAAAAAATAATGCTGGACAATCCATACAGTTTTTCTTTATCTGCTCGTTTAGTTAACCAATATAATCGTAATCAATTATGTATTCTTTAGCCAATTCCATTTCGATAGTGAGCCCCTGTCTTCAGTTCGACACATCCAGCATCTGTCTACATTTTAGGTATTATAAACTGTTGACTACAAATCATGGCCGACTGACCACGTTACCGACATGTTACAGATAGGGCTTGTAAAAACCGGGTTATTTTATAAGCCGGTTAATTCGGTTTTTATATTTTCAAACCGGTTAAAACCGGGTTTTTCGGTTATTTCGGTTATTTTCCAAAAAGAGTCGTAAAATCATAAAATTCGATCAAATTTACATATTATTTAGCTTAGCACTGATTAATTTGACTCAAATCACAATTCAGTCTTATGATTACATATCTACAGTACGGTTAAATGAGTGATACACGTGTCACTCATTTTCATTTATTTGCCGTTGGAGCTCAAGGCATACTTGGTTACGTCAATTTATATTTCAAGTCATGGAAACATCTGTAATTGAACTGAAATACTAAACTGTCAGTCAGGCAAAAAGTGATAACAAACAAGGTACCTAGGCAAAGCAACGTTTATAAATGAACTGATTAAATTGAAAGAAGAAAACTAAATTAATTAAAAGATCTGCTGTTAATGAGCATCGTCTAAATTAAAGTTAATAATAGTGCAAAATACTATATAAAAATGCATTGCCAAAATAAAGATTCTAAATAAAAATGCAAGTATCTGAACTTTTTGCCTGATCGTCGGATAAAATTGTAATATAGAGAAGCGATGTCTTACAAAATGTATTTATGGAACGAATTCACTTTTGAACACTTTTCACACAATTGAACGGACAGTTGAATACGACCACCCGTCTGCCAAAGAATCGGAACCGGCCTGATGATTGAGCCTGACAAAGAGGAACGGTTTATCAATCGAAAAAAAAATTAAATATGCACTAAAAGTACTTAGTACAAACTGGCCACATCTACCATAATAGGTATTTAATTTGAAAAAAGAATTACTTCAATAGTCTTTTGTTTCAGGTGTTCGTTTGTTTTTTTTTTGTTTATTTGCTATTTCCACTAGTCTATTGGAATAATTTTAATAACGTGTGCGTAATCAATTCATAAAATTCTGTCTTTTTAATTTTTTTTTCGCAAAAACATATTGCAATAGTGTTGCTTACACATCAATGAATACCTGAAGGGACAATGCCGGATCTTAGCGTAGCTCAGGTTTCCAAAGCTGTTTCTTTAATTGAAAATGGTCACAGTTATAAAGAAGTGGCTCAAAGATTACGGGTTTTACAAATCCGTCATCTTTCGAATTGTTCGACGATATCAGCAGACTGGTGATTACACGAGACGTGCAGGGCAAGGTCGCAAGAGTATCACTTCAGCAAGAGGCGATTGATTTATGGTGAGCAGTGTTCTGAGAAATCGCACTTTGACTTCTACTGAGGTCAGATCTATGACCAGGATGTTCAACAGGTTACAGTTAGCACTAAAACCGTAAGAAGAAGAGTTAAAGAAGCTGGAATAAAGACGTACTTGCCAGCTAGAGGACCCTTACTCACCACAGATCATCGAGTAGCTCGGGCTAACTTTGCTCGCTCATACCAAAACTGGAATGATGATGACTGGGGGAAAATACTGTTCATTGACGAGTCTAGGTTTTGTCTGAAGCCAGATGATAGAAGGGTTAAAGTTTGGATATGACTCGGCGAAAGATACGCTCAGTGTACATTGGCGGAAGAGAGTCATATGGTGGAGGTTCAGTAATGGTATGGGGCGGTATTTGCATAGGGGCGCGAAAATGGATCCCTGACTGCGGCTCGGTATAAGCTAGGAAAACAAATAAAACAGCGGGATCCAACACCAACAAACATAGCAGATCTATCAAAAGGGCACTGGGGGAATCGAGTACCACCAGATTTCATTGATAACTTGATCAAAAGCGTGTCGAGAAGATTGAATGCAGTTTCAACAACTAGAAAGGATATTTTGAACCAAGAACAAACTAAACAGGTAACATTTACAACAATTAACAATTAGCCCTCAAAGTTAAATCTGTGGAGCGACCTCAATGTCCTAGACACAACACAAATTTAAGTAGCAGAGCAACACCACCACAACTACCACACAGAGGAAGAGCGATTAAAGAGTGTGGAATCGGTGAGGGATCAGGGGTTTCAACTGGACAAGGAATTGAGGTTCAGCGTTTGTTCATAGGCGTAAAGAATTATAGTATTCATTTTACGAGCTAACTAGTTCACGAAACATTCGGGCACTCACAGGAATATGTGATGCTCCGTTTAGAAATCAATAAGAAAGCGCAGTTTTTGTATGGGATCCTCATAAAGCTAGATAAAGTCTCGTTATGGAGCGTATACAGGAAAATTTTACTCGATACATTTATTAAAAGGAATATATTATGGCGTCAACCCTTTTTATTACTTTATGTATATATATTCGTACTGGGCTAATATAACTAATATAATACATTCCTGTTGTATTCAACTTTTCTTGGAAATTGGAAATCAGGATAGGTATGGTGTTAGCACTGTATGTGGTTAGGGTGTTTAGGGGAATGACAATCAAGTTCATGGTGTTATAAGTCTGTGCCAACCGGATAAAACTGTCGGGCGGCGCAGGCGGCTACCTCTGTTGTCAAAGCGTCGCGGAAGAACTAAACTGATTAACAATGCACCACTGTCACTCATCAATCAAGCACTTAATCTGGTAGCGCCGACCAATTACGTATTCCGCTGTTCACGGGGCGACTTCCCAAGATTATCTCCATCATTATTATTATTATCATTCTTACTATTCAATTTATCCTATTGTAGTATCTTTTTGTAAAATAAGTTACTGACATTAATATTACAAAAGTTTACATTTTATTATTATATTAAACTCAAATTACTAAAATTACTGACTTTTTATTCGTTTAAAAGTGTTTATGGGATGTTTGTTGTCCTTCCATATCGTATTAAACGATAAACTACGTAATTTAATAGTCAGTGGGTGATATTGAAACCCTTAGAATGCTATTTTTTCATTTTTTACTACTGTGAAAAAAACCGAAAAACCCGGTTATTTTGACCAAAAAACCCGGTTAATAACCGAGGCAAAATCGCCCGGTTAACCGGTTTTTCGGTTAACCGATTAACCGGTTTACAAGCCCTAGTTACAGATTAAAAGTCTTCATACTAACTATGTACATTTTAACGTTGGACGCTTACTGTAACCGAAGGGACGCTTTCTTTGATTTGACATGTTTCGATTTCCAATTGTTTTTCATTTTTAATTACAACAGTCTCTACACCTGGCGGATCTTCGGGTGTATCATATTGTGCAAACGAGGATGATACCCGCTTATCATAAAGGGCCTCTGTGTTGTTGGCTACGGCCCCACGCATGCCTCCCGAAGGACCGTCTCACTAAATGGCGTTATCATAGAAATAAGATACAATCATAATAATAATAAATCATTTCTTTCAGCCAACTTATGAACAGTAATGGATAGTAAAAAAACTATTCTAGTCTAGGGACCATAACAACAAAACAAATACCTTACAAACTATTATTATATACCTATAAATAAAAAAGTCTAACTAAATATTATATGGTACTGGGTGGCGACGTTATGGGAACCCGTTGCCACGTTGCGTTTTGAAGAATAAAAAGAAGAAAAAATCTTGACACTGGCAGAGTCGTACCACGTCGTACGTAGCGAAAAGCAAACGGCGGCGGAAGGCGGTGCGCGTTTGCATTTTAGATTTTTTTAAATAACTCGACCTCATGTTGAAGCTTGTACCTAGGTACCTAGTTTTAAAATATTTATTCATAATATCATTATAAAATCTAAGAAGCAAACACGCGCTGCCCGCTTTTCACTACGACTCTTAAATCATCGCTATTTTTCAGTTTGTCTTCTATCGAGAAAGTTAAGTCAGAGTGAGAAATAACACTTAGCAAATGTTTTAAGCAACCATTATGAAAAATGGGTTATAGGTAACATGATTGGAATAATAAACCTTGGCTACAACCAATTGTCTTGCCATCGTGATTGCATTAACTAACTCTTATCTTATCAATCAGTAAAGGGGAATTTAATTATATACTAAAACCCGAGGCTTCTACAAACTGGTGTGTCGTCGTCTTTCTCTAATACAGCATCTGGCGCGCACTGCCAAGGGTCTTCGGTGGCGCGCTGCCAAGCTCTAAGACGCTCAAGCAAGGATTTTTCTATTTGTGCCAAAGACTGCTTGCCTGAAATGATTAACATTATTTAGTTTTGATGTTCGTGATATTATAGGTAATCATAGCAATGATTAGATTGTTCCCGGTGTTTTAGCTGACCGTGCAGATTGCGTGTCTCGTAGGGGTCCGCGCGTAGGTCGAACAGCTCCCACTGCGGCCGGTAATAGTAGTCTCGTAGCGTTTTGTACCATGGCAGAGGCTGCTTGCTGCGCGTTCGGTTAAGAATATCCTACAACAAATAACATTTATGAGACTTTCATCTGTTCTTCAATCATTTTCTCCCTAACTAATTCTAATGGTGGTGCTCTGTCATATAAATTAGGTATGTTCTTATGACAGAAATAACAAATTGATGTTTTTAATATTGAATGTTAGATACTAACCTGAAATGTAGGGGACACGTAGAGATCCTGGTCGATCGGGAAAGGCATGCCGTAGTTTAGGTTATGGATCAGCTTGTATCTCCGAGTACGGATGACGCGCATCGGGTAGTACATTGTGACTTCATGATGCGTCTGGGATGCAAATACAGCGTCTTCTTCAGAGTACGGGGGCTCTGAGGATAAATTAATTATTAAGATATTGAAGCATGTAGGAAGGTAAATTTTGCACTGTTTAACATAAAGGTAGGTACTCGACACATAAGGCAGATCCTTACTTACATAAATAACATTTATTTAGCACTTAATGCAGTAAATGTTATGAATAAATTAATGACTGAATAATAGAAAGTGTTTATCTACCTTTCTTCAAAATAGGCAACAAGCTCTTTGGCTTATCTTGCCACACCTTGATGTCATTAGTATCTTTGTCATAGTTCTTGATACCAAACCAATCTAGCACAGTCAGCATGATGTCCAGTAAACTGGCCATCGCCCCTGAGGCTTCGTTCCTCCTCGCAGTAGCCTCTGGTGAAACGATTATTAGGGGTTCTCTGAGGCCAGGGTCGTACATGTTTGTCCTGCCAGATGGGAAGGGGATCCCATTGTCCGACGTGTAAAAGATCAGTGTGTCGTTATGGTAACCAGCTGCTTCAAGTTCCTTTAGAACTAATGACACTCCTAGAACCAAAATCGTTTGAAGGTTAATTATACCTAAAAAGAGCATACAATGGATAAGGGACGAAAAATACCTACCTTGGTCTAATCGTGACATAGTCGTGTACTGTGCTGCAATGTCTCTTCTGGCTGGTTCCGTATCCTGAAAGAGTTAGATACGATGTTTTACTGTGTTTACTAAGTAGATCTTCACGATTAAAAGGAAAGGAAATATGGATACCTGGATATGATAAGGCAGCTGCACTTCATCCCACTGATAATACCAAGGCTGCCAGTCAGGTATGAGCCCCATGCCACGTTCTCCTGAACCAAACCGCTCACAGAAAGCACCGAACTGTGGCTCTGAATGCCCGCAGCGATGCGGGTCATGGAAACTCACGTATAGGAAGAATGATCTGTAAATTCATATATAAATTATTCTTTCTTTCAGCCAAGTTCAAGATAAGTTGTTTGACTCTAAGTATGTGTAAAAATATATAATAAAATACCAAATGACATAAAATTATTGAACAATTATTTATTTAAAATTAAATTATGTAGGTGGCTGAAGGATAAGAATTTTTATGATATAGATGATTTTTTAAAGCTAGAACTTAAGTACCTAATTAGTCGTTATAATTATTGCATGCTAACATAATAGTGAGACATGAGTGCATTATTTATACTGAACACCTTTATACCATATTTGACGCAATAAATATCTTTGAATTTTAATTTGAATTTAAATTTAAAAAAACAACAGCTGTTCTAAGGAAAAAGTGTCCCTACTTGTTCTCCTTCCGTGCGTTATCCAGGAACTCTCGTGTGAGCAGTTTGATGTGTGTTATGTTGCGGCCAACTTGATTGATGTGGTTATTCTCTTCAGTCTGCTCGTAATCGAAACGATAGGTGGCTGCCGGACCGACGTGCTTCTTACCAATGATGCCTAGAACGAGATGATCATGAGGTTGTTGGACGTTGTTGACGAGGAAACACGAAAAAGACGTAGCTCAAGCTACCAATAGACCTGCCATATCAGAATAGGGCTCTGACTGGATTTTAGGCTACAAAAAAAAGTTACACCTGTGTAGAGCCCGTGGTCTCGCAACACGTTTGGTAAGCTTGGGACGCCATCAAAGGAGTTGAAATGATGAACGCTGTGGTGTAAGCCGTACATCCCATTCTGATGGCTCGGTGTGCCCGTTAGCAGTGCGGCGCGGCTGAAATGTTAACATCATCATTATAATAATTAAATATTCCTTTAATATTTAGGGCTTCGCCAAGGCAACCCTGTTAAAACATGAAGTAGGTACCTCGTCGGTTGTCATTCATCACGTCATCTGCCATGACCAAACTCACTCTAGGCCATCAGTGTGGTAGTTTAATCAAGCTAGACAGTTAAATATGTAGGTAGGTAGGAAATTATTAGTCACCTTGGCGAGCAGCTGCTGACAGAAGTAAAAGCATTGTTGAATATAATGCCTCGCTGCGCAAGCGCATCGATGTTAGGTGTCTGGCATATTTTGTTTCCATAGGCACCCAGCTCAAAACCACCGTCATCAGCTGGAAATAATGAAAGCTCGCTTATTCCTAAATACCCTAAATTGTTTATTTCCCTGCTTTTAGTATACCCTGGCTGGTGTATGACCTTGTACAACAATCTGAAAACAACTTGGCACCTTCGTGGAATGAAATATGCTTACTCTCTCACCATATCCAACCTCCGGCAACTCTCCCCGCGACGTTTCGGTCAGTCAGACAGTACGGTCAGTAAATTAAATACTACCGTAACGTTGTGTCCTCATTGGCTGTCAAAATTTAAACAAACGTCTTATAGTGGAGCTGTCTAACTGGCAACATGCACAGACATGCGATATTGATTTTGTTGATCGTTGTATTTGAATTTCAAACCTGGTCGCGCGGGAATCACACGTTGTTTGTTTACAACTTACAATTATGAATATTTTAATGATTCTTTGATAAATAATGCTGGACAATCCACACAGCATCAACTAGCCCCAAGCTAAGCAGAGCTTGTGGTCTGGGTACTAGATGACTTAATACAGAAATACAAGGAAGATCTGTTTTATGGACTAAATGCAGTACAACTAAATGTGACAAAAACTAAGCATTTTGAGTGATTTTGTCATCGAACGACACCTCAATTAGGACAGTGTAATTGTCGTACGGCCAACTGTCGCACGCGAATGCAAGCGACCGATTTTTTCATCGAACGACTTTGCAATTAGGATACAGCATACGGCGCGCGCACGCGACCTTTGTGATTTTTATATTTGTTACTATTGTTAGATTTTTGAGTGAATATGAGGAAAACTATTAACACTAGGAAAAGAAACATTATTCTGAAATTGATGCAGTTTTTTGAACTTAAAAAAAAAAGATTATGCGTTTCGTCATTCCCGTCGACTTTTTCGACTTGTCATTTGATTCTAAATAAGTTCTGACAATTTCATACTATGTACCATGCAAGTAGGTATTGCTATGTACATGCTAATTTGAAGAAAATTTTATGGAGAATCAAATTCCTACAAAATTATCAAGAAATCTGCGCAATGCGTCATAGCCCGAACGAAGCGCGAGCGGGGCTTGTCAGCCATTCATGTTATAAATATGCGCGATTTGATATTCAGCTGAGAGGATAAGTACTCAATTTGGTAGGTACTACGCACGCACGCGAACTGCCCCCGTCAACTTCGCTTGAATACGTTCCCATCCACATACGCAAATACACAATCACGAGTGTCGAGGGGCCTTAAACTTTTATTTTGTATGTAGTTAGTAGGTACAGTGCGCGTCACATAATATATAAGTACCCCCCCTGTATCTCAATGTATGCGGGACACAATAGTTGTTATTGTTGGGAATTTCAGACTTTGAGTATTATAGTGGGTGGTTCGATCCTGAGCGGTGGCGTGATAAATTTTTGCATGTGAAAATTTGTGATAAGTTACAAGGGAATTCGAAGTAGTCGTAAATATAATGTAGGGGGGTACTTAATTCTGACGCGCACTGTACATCACTACTACAATGACGTCATTACAGCGAGGTGCTTAAATGACTTCTGCGCGTTACCTACACAAGACGTACACGTAAAGAATTGAATCATGTGAATGAATATATCAAACTCATTTATAGCTCTCGAGTAGTAGGTACCTACTCGATGTTTATAGCATACGAATTGCGGATTTATGCTACTAAATCAGTGAACGGAAAAAACAAGGAAGCGTTTTTTAAATAAAAATAGATAACTAATAATCCGGAATGCTTGTGTGTTTTGTCCGTTCACTGTATTAGCGACTTTGTACTTTATCTATGAGAGGCAGATTTAACTTTACACAGACCGATAATCAGGCAGACTCATTGGGATTGGATGACGAGAACATTTTAAAACCATAAGTATCATTTTAAAAGTCCTTACAGGAATGTTTTCTTAATTTCAAGTATTAAACAGTACCTATGTACCTAGGTACACGAATATTTGAAGAGGACTGGGGAATCCGTTTCAAAAATTTAAAACGTACAATCGTAAACCACATCTTATTGGTTAGACAACTCGATGACAGACAATGACCTGACATGCATTTTGTAGTGTGTGAATTTGTCATCATCATGCTGCATGGAGGACCGATTATGACGTCCCATCACATAAAAGATCATGTACCATGATAATTTTTTCACTAAATACCTTCTTTGTGAATACTGGTAAAATGCCAGATTTTTTTCTTTCTACGCCTTAATAATTTTTTCATGAGGTTTGGTGCATTTTTTATATACTATAAAAACTTTTATGGTTTAACAAAAGAAGGAGTAAAAGCCAAAGATTTAAATCGATTTAAATCTTTGGTAAAAGCAACAATTATAGAATAGACATTTTAAAATTAATTACATAGGTACAATCATGGGTAAGTACAATGTACAATAGTCATAAAGACAATAGTAGATTTTTTTTCTTAGAATACTAATGACTACATACCACACTGTGACAGTGACATACGGCAATTCAGATTTTTTACGATAGCAACACTTCCTTCCTTCCTCCTGCTTGCCTGTGTGTTGTAGTATTAATTTACGTATTTTATTATTTTTTTTTGCAAGCAATTTGATTTTGAAAAAGATGTGAGTGAAGTCAATAGACTCAGAAAAGTCTTAGATAAAATTACGTACCCAGCATAATCAGTACATTGCGCGGTTTGTCTGCTAACACCTTCTGTCCAAGCAAACACGTAAATAACACCACGTAAACAAAACCCAGTGCGCTCTCCATTGTCACTGATGATAACACTGTGTTTCTGACGTGTCGACGTGAAGGGACCGGTTCCCAGTACATTGACCCAACCGCTCTACTTATTGACCTCTGTGCTGTTTGCCTCCAAAATTCAAATCCTACGAAGATTATTCGGCAAGATGACAAATCGAAAATGCATTTTGTGTCTCTTCGATGTCGACGGAACCTTAACTAAGCCGAGGCAGATTATCTCAGAAGACCTCAAGAGCTTTCTTCTAAACGACCTGATGACTCAGGCCTCAGTAGGATTAGTTAGCGGCTCAGATTATTCTAAAATATCTGAACAAATGGCTGGAGAAGAAGTTGCAACCAAATTTGACTATGTTTTCTGTGAAAACGGCGTGGTCCATTACAAAGGAGGTAAGCTGATTAGTTCAGAGAGCATCCTCAGCAAGTTTGGTGAAGAAAGATTGCAGAAGGTTATCAATTTTGCACTTGGGTACATGTCCAAACTGGAGCTACCAGCAAAGAGAGGCAACTTCGTTGAGTTCCGATCCAGTATGATAAATCTATGCCCTGTGGGACGATCCTGCAGCCAGGCTGAGAGAGACCAATTCTCAAACTATGATCTTGACCATAACATTCGACAGAAGTTTGTGGATGCTCTTCAGACGGAGTTCAAAGGCTATGGATTAAAGTTTGCCCTTGGAGGACAGATCAGTGTAGATGTGTTCCCTGAAGGGTGGGACAAAACATACTGCCTGAACCACATTGCGAATCAGGAATTCAAAGAGATCCACTTCTTTGGAGACAAGACTGATTTAGGAGGAAATGACCATGAAATCTACAATGATTCTAGAACTATTGGACATAAAGTTACCTCTCCTGATGATACTAAAGAACAGATCAAACAGATTTTTAATTTATAACTCAAGTTTACCTTCTAGAATGTACATACTTGTTCTGTTTATGTGTAAGTGCATGAAATGTTAAAGATTTTATATGAAATAACAGAAATATCATTTTCTCATCAAAGACTAGTCTTATCTCTCTACCACACAGGCTGATATTACATCAGTTTGTAAACACGGGCACAACAGATAATTTGTTGAGATAAGATGTATCCACTCTTGACTTGTCTCTCTGTAAATAAGGTTCAAATGCAGTATCATCAAAGCTTGTGCAATAAAATAAAACAATAGCTTGAAAAATACTAACATGCTATATTCCAAAAATATACAATATTTTAATTGTCTCTTAATCATAACTATCACCAACTATGCCACTTACATCACAGAATAAAATAGTTAAAAAATATTGGAATTCAGAAGTCCTAAAATATCATAACACTAGGTTATCTTGCAAACATACTTTATTTTATGTGTAAACAAACATACCTACATTAATTTTTCATCTGACTGGTTTAAAACCTAGTCTTAGTCTCGGTTTTTTCATATAAGCTTCTGTTGCAGTACCTACCCACAAAATAACAATCTTATTCTAAATGTACTTTCATATCTTGTAAGTCACCTTGTGATTGTACTGATAAAAAAAAAATATTGATAATTTAGCAGCCCTCATACACTGGCTTCCTCTTCTCGATAAAGGAAATCATTCCCTCCTGTCTATCCTTGGTTGGAATGTTAACTTCATAAAACTTTTGCTCTACTTCGTAGCCTTCCTTGATGCTGACCTGGATTCCTTGGTTCACAGCCTGCTTGGCACAGCGGAGAGCAATGGGTGCATTGGGAATTATCTCTCGTGCCAGATCTAAAGCTTTCTCATAAGCTGCATTTTTATTAATGTTTTGTGGCACAGCATGATTCACAATACCTAGAAAGGAAAAATTATAATGTAAATGGACTGCTGTAGGTTGTATGTTTACTTATTGTTATCAGAACTAAAATGTATTTTACCCAGTTCTTTCGCTTCTGTTCCATTCACTACCCTGGATGTGAATATAAGCTCTTTTGCAATATTGAGGTTGATAGTTCTGGGCAGCCGCTGGGTTCCTCCAGCACCTGGGATAAGCCCACGGCCTGTTTCCACAAGCCCCAGCTTGGCACTCTCCGCAGCTACTCTGATATCACAAGCAAGAGCCAACTCTAGGCCTCCACCGACTGCAATCCCTTCTACTGCAGCTATAGTAGGCATGGGCAAGTCTTCTATTTCTATAAATGTAGCTCTCAATCCCCGAACAAATTTACATGCTTCCTCATCTGTCATTTTGTAGCGCTCTTTCAGATTGGCCCCTGGAAGTAAATAAATAAATCTAGCAAACTCAAGTGTAATAGGCCTATGCTAATTCAAGGTATGTTACCAAAATCTAAAGTACAAACCAGCACAAAAGATACCAGGAACCAAACTGTGTATTATGATAACAGACAACTTGGTGTCATTCCTGATGATGTGGTTGACCTCGCGCATAGCTTCGACCAGCTCGTAGCCCAGAGCATTCCGGTCCTTGGGGCTGTTGAGGCCGTAGAGAGCGATGCCACGGTCAGCACCTGTTAGCCGCCTGAACGCCACAGGACCCTGGTTGTTCGTCTGAGTTGACAACCAACGCGTGTTCACGATAATTTTCCTTACTTTGTTTAGCCTGACAGTTTGAAATGCCATTTTTCTATAAGGTAAATACATCGAGCAGTTTGTTATAAACTGACTAGGTACGCAATTTCCAGATCTCCGGCTAGTAATAAATAAATTATGTCACGTCTCTTCACCGTACATTCCCAACACCGGTAGTGGCGTTTATAAAATTCTATCTATTGTATTTTCTTTCGCTACAGAACTCAACGAAGATTTTTTTTTAGACGACGACTTGGCCTTATGGCCTTTTGGTTTTTTTAGTATAGGCTGGGTTGCCAGATAAAACCAAACTCATTTCGCCTAATTTTGCCTAGTAGCTTAAAATCGCCTTAAATAATTTTTCGTACAAGTAGCCTAATTAAACTTCTGCAGGAAGTCATTGTTTTATTTCATCTTGTTATCCATTCGCTATCAATTTCAGCGAGAGAATCTTCATTCTTTAAAGTGATGACGGAAATAAATGATCCAGCTGCATAAAACGGGCTTCTTAGGTTTAACATATTTGAGCTCAGCAGTTTATTCATTTCGTCCGTGTGGGAAAATTTACTGTAGCATACTTTTCGCACACTAAAATGCAAACGAATGCGAGTAATTCTGAAGTAGCCTAAATCGCTCGATGTTTTTTTTCTAATTAGCCTAAATGGCTACTGGTAGCAGATTGGTTTTTTTGGTCGCCATTTGACCCCAAAGGTAGCCTAAATGGCGACAATTCGCCTAATCTGGCACCACAGGTATAGAGTACATAGGTACTACTCTGGAAAAAACAACACACGCATCTTTTCTTTTTATGACATGACATGACAGGACAGTCATAAAAGAAGTTATTTATCTAACATTTTGATCATGATCAAATATGATCATAGAATAGATTTAATAATATCACTCTACGATTTTGATATTGTCATTCGCTTAAAGTTGTCAAGTACAAAATTAAGTTCACACAAAAATAATTTAGATATAATCAGGCAAATAGGCTACCACAAAATTCGAACTACGTCTGTTTAAAGAATAATTAAATTACTTACCTATGTACTTCTAACAGGCATGCACGATAATTTTATTGTTACAATGAAGCAATCCGAGTAAGTATCTACTTTAACCCTTAACTACCTACCCGCGGTCTCACGGACACCAGCGATAATATTTTTGTGAATTACGAAGTGTGTGCGCATTGTTACATATCGTGCGTCTATGCATACCTTTTCCCCGTTACCCGCAGTACCGCGCCTGCGCTTGTCGAGGTCATAAAGTGCGCGCGTTTGCTTTTGGTGAGTAAAAAACTTTTATCAGCGGTCTGAGCGACCGCGGGTAGGTAGTTAAGTGACTTTTTTCATTAAGTATTTTTTATTGTTTTAGTGCAAAATGGCTACTGATGATCAAAATATTGTGCCCTGGTTGGAGGGAAGATTCGGAACTGCGTATAGAGAACCCTAAACTCTTAAGAAAGTTTGATTATATCGAGCATTTCAGCTAAAAGCTACATGCTGCAACTTTCTCTTCATCGGGTATTGCAGTTCAACGCGGAACCGCTTCCTGCGGCTATTGGAAGTGATGCTGGTGCAGATAGGTTGGAAACTCGCAGGACCTGCCCTGTTTGTGACCCTAAGTAGAAACACAAGACCCAATACTTGTGTTTTCATTGCAAGAAACCAATGATAAGCAAACATGTTGTGTATTTTTACTGCCGCTAAAACTGTAAAGTTCATGACATGCAATTTTTAAAAAATAACTCTTTTTACATTGTTATTAGTGTATAGTTTTATTAGTAAATTCCTGAATTTATAGAAATCAGTAAAGAGAAGTCCGTGATTTACGTTATTTTTGTTACAGATCATCTCATTTTCTTAATAATTATGTTGAATTTTTATGTTATATCTCAGGTCTTAGAAGAAATTTTAGTTTATTGAATAAACAATGTTGATTTTTTATATTTTTGTCACTTTAATTTATTTAAAAAACATATTTAAATATAAGTTTTATTTCAAATTATCTTCCACTGCCATAGATTTGTTTTACTGGAGCCAGATATCGCCGACGTCACACAGACCGCGGGTAGGTAGTTGTGTGACTAAAATAGAGGGTAGGTAGCTAAGGGTTAAAGTTATTCTGTGCTAATATGGACATTTTGTATGTCTGTGGGAAGACTAATGAACAAAATAGGCCAATTTTTAGGAAAATTCAAAAAGAAAAGATTTCTAAAACTTTATATCACAATGCTAACAAAATAAGCATTTGGACAAGTCAAACATAAAATAAATTATTAAGTACCTACCTACTTATAAAAAAAAATAGGTTCCTTATTGATTTTCATTTCAATTTCTTTAATAGGTCAATCTTTTCTAACAAGCTATGATAGGTACACCGACAACATTAAACTTTGTCTGATATTAAAATTTAATTTTCATTCATGTTGTTTTATACATATACAATTTTATTTTATTTATTACACACTAGCGGTCCGTCCCGGCTTCGCACGGGTATTAAACAAAAATTTCAGAAATTATACACACTAACACCACAGTGTCCATAATGTATACTGTGCTAACACGATGGGTTTCACAGTTTTCATACGAATCCCTTACTTTTTTAACAGTATTGGGGTTTTTGACATTGACTCGACGACACTCCATAACTGACACTGGCCGTAGAGAAAAAGCAAACACCGTGCGCTTTAAATTCAACCTCTTTTTCTACTAAGTGACGCGCCATAATAGAAAAAGAGGTTGAATATACAGCGCACGGTTCAAATTATTGAATATTCATGTGGATCTCTAACTTTTTTGAAAATATTATATAGCCTACGTTCATCGCGGAAAATTTAGAATTCTAATGGTGAAGGAATTTTTCAAATTGGTCCAGTAGTTTCGGAGCCTATTCAATTCAAACAAACATACAAACAATCAAATCTTTCCTCTTTATAATATTAGTATAGGGGTAAGGACCAAATTTTTTGCATTTTGTGCGAGGGAATGATGTCACAGCACTTTGAAATCATAACATAAAAAAAAGTTGTTAACTTAGGTGAGTTTTAAGACTTGATTACTAAAGTTAAACTTATTGTGCACCCTGTGCCTAATTCAAATAAATATTTCTTACACTAGATTTCTGTAAAATTCATTTTAGGAAAATCAAGATACTGAATCCATTTTCGATTTTCATACAAAATGTGAATGTCACAGCTCCGACTCCTCTAGGTTATTGCAATTTTATTCTAAAAATAAAAACTTTCTCATGGACTTTCTGTTTTATTTATAGTCACCGATATATTATCTTTACGTTTTTATTATTAAAATCTCGTTAAACGTTATATTTTATTAATAATAATGATCATAATGAGTGTCACAGATTTCGTTCCGTTGTGCGATTCAGTTGTGCGACAGCATAACTCGAGAACTTGGCAATATTGGATAACAAATAATGCTTTATTGCAATGGCAACACCGTCATCTGACTTGTGACTTAATTCAGGCCAATTCCGCCATGTAGTTTTTCACTCAGTTGAAGAAAAGTGTGAAAAGTGCCCGCGTACCATTAAAAATCCGGATTTTCTGTAAGACTTTTAAAGTGTTTTGTGTTAACTTTTGCTACTTTGCATTATTGATTATAATTATGAGCTTATTTTGTCTACTATTGAACAACTCTGATGAGTATTCTTATTGGTGTTTATTCTTTGCAGTGTGAATTTTTTATTGCTGGGTCGTGTAGATTTTTACTCCTGTATGCGACGAACGACACGAAATTGTGCGACGTGTCACAACGGAACATTGTAAAGATTGGTACACAATATTACTTCATGTAGGTCTTCTTTTAGTAGTTTTTATTCAAACATCTTAACAATAAGATTTTTTTATTTTATTATTAGACATTTTTCTATTGATTTAATAATTACCTGAACTGATTTTTTAAAGTATTTGAGTTTAAGCATGTTAATTGATTTGATATTTTTGTTATTTATTTATATTACACATATCTTGTTTTGTTAGTTTTTTTTATAAAGTCAATAATCATCATTTATAAACATCATGTTATTATTATATAATTTTGTAACTTTTATGCTTCTTGACATATTTGAAGAAAAAAATATTTTTCGTGCCGGCTATTTAAAATTAATTTTGTGTAGGTAGTACAAATGTATAATCTGTGATATTAAAATTAATAAATAGTGGTATATATGTATTTAATTTATTCAATATATATTATCAAAATACAAATATTACACTAATGTCCGTGTTTTATTTTACCCACAACATCCCAATCTATATAGTAATAGGTACCTAAGTAATAGAATAATTAAACTAAGGAAAATCACAACTTAGGATTTTAAGTAAGTAGCTACCTAATTTATTTTTCCAAGATTGAGAAAAATATGAATGTAATTAATTATGCTAAACATTGTGAATTTGTTATAATTTTTAGACCCATGTACACTAACCTTAACAAATTCCGTTGTGCTACATTTGCTCCGTTGTGACACCTTCAACTGTGATTTCCGTTGTGCAACGATGCAAAAAATTTGGTCCTTACCCATAGATTATATATAATATAATGTTGTGAAACAACACAAAAACCAAAAACCGACCGTTTTCTTCTCTGGCAGAAAGAGATTAAGGTGTAAGTGGCAAACCAGAACAAAGAGAAAAAACCCGTAGTGAGTAGTAGAGGAACTGATGATTGCCTTCCTATGAGAGAGAGAGAGAAGGATGGATGCCTAATGCACGAGAAGAAATAAGATGGAATGATCAGAATCAGAAATATTTTTATTGTGAACTGTTGTACAGAAAAGATCTTAGGTATAAGGTGTACAGTTTCAACAGCTTATCTTTAGAGTTGAAATGTCAGATATGATTGCTAAGAAAATATTCAGCCAAAAACTACACAGAATAATAAAAAGTGTCAACTGTTGTCATTGGCCGAAGCAATGTCATTTGATAAAAAGGGATGGGGTAAAACTGATTCTTATATCGATGTTTTGGCGAGTTTCATATTTACGATTAATGATTTTTAATAAAATAATGCTCATTTGTTTATGTTTTAAAATTTAATAATGCTACTTTGTTTCATTTAATTAATATTTCACTAATAATAATAATGAGTACAATAGTATTATATATGGTGTTATTATAAAATGCCTTTTTTTGAAAATTTTTGAGAAACGACGGTGTCTTACTTCGTCGGAATGTAAAAAATGTAATCCGATGTAATAACAGTTCCTCAAAGTACAATAAAATTCCTACGGGACCCTTCTACACACAACAATCAAAAAAACCTAGATACAAAAAAGTATTTCAAAAACGTACCTAATTTATAAGTTTACAAATAGCTAGCAATAAAACTACTCAATCGTTCAAATATCACAAGCTAAAACATTACATCTTAATCGGTATTGTGTGATATCATGCTTGACCTGAAGTATCGATATCGATAGCCTGAACCAGCAAGTTCCTTCTCTAAATAAGTAAGTGCTAAACCACAGACGGGTTACAGAGATGCGCGGTTTTTGTATGGCGCCTCTACTGGATATGTACTCGATGTCTTTAGCAGACATACAATAATACAGTTTAAAATAAGATCTAGGTAGATAGATATGATTCAGATTCAGATTCAGATTCAATAACTTTATTTCTTTAGGCTTACAAAATAAGCACTCAGACAAGTCAAATTTCAAACAGATAAATTATTATAAAAAGAAAATAAATATGTTATTGATTTCTCTTCACTTCAATTTTTTGTCCACTAGTGGAAGAAGTGAAAAAGAAACCACTAGTACATTCATATATAACTTATGTGTCTAATACAGTTTTTTTTTGCCTATCTAAATCTAAGTTTAGTGTGATTTAGATACATGTCAATAATTATTAAAATACATATGGATATGTAACTAAACACAACATTCATTTTCTTACATGCTATTGTCGGTGTGGAATGGAGCGACATCTGGCCAAGCATTAGTATCATTAACGTAATCATCTATAGAGTAAAAGGCTTTCTTAATAAGATTTTGTTTTATATATTGTTTAAATTTACGAATAGGGAGCTCAGTTGCTTCAGATGGAAGCTTATTATAGAAGCGCACACAATTTCCCATAAATGATTTCCCTACCTTATGTAATCTGTATGATGGGATGTGTAATTTGTTTTTACTTCTTGTATTTCTAGCGTGAACATCACAGTTTTTCAAAAAGTTATCTCTGTTTTTATGCGTATACATTAAATTTTCATAGATGTATTGCGATATTACTGTCAAGATATTTATTTCTTTAAATATTTATCTCAAAGAATCGCGTGGCTTTAATTTATAGATCGCACGGATCGCCCTTTTTTGTAGTACAAAGATAGTTTGTATGTCAGCCGCCTGTCCCCATAGCAAAATACTATAAGACATAATACTATGGAAGTAACTGAAATAAACTAACCTAGCTGTATCTTCGTCGGTAATATATCTAATTGTTCGAACTGCATAGGCAGCTGAACTAAGTCTGCCTGCGAGAGCATCAATATGCGGTCTCCATTGAAGAGAGGAATCAATATGTAGCCCTAAGAAAATGGTAGACTCTACAAGAGGAATGATCTCATCCCTAAGCATAATTTTAGTAGGGAAATCTCTTACATTGGGTAACATAAATTTTATGCATTTGGTTTTTTTAGCATTTAGTAAGAGATTATTGGCGGTGAACCAATCTAGTATTTGTGAAAGAGAACTATTTACATCGTCATAATTATTTTTATTCCTGTCAACTTTAAAAATCAATGAAGTATCATCAGCAAATAAGACTATATCACAAAGATCTTTCGCTAAAAAAGGGAGATAATTTACATATACTAAAAATAGAAATGGTCCTAATATTGATCCTTGCGGAACGCCTAATTCAATCTTTGAACCCCTAGATCTTTCTTTACCAATATCAACTTTTTGAACTCTATCAGATAGATATGATTGCATAAGGTCCAGTGCCTTGTTATTAATACCATAGTGTTTCAATTTTATAATTAGAGTACCATGATCTACACAGTCAAAAGCTTTAGAAAGGTCACAAAATATACCAATAGCATTTTTTGCTTTATCCCAGGCATCGAATATATTATGCTTTATTAGAACTGTACCTGCATCTGTTGTCGATCTACCTTTAGTGAATCCAAATTGATTTTTATGGAATAGCCTATTAACGTTGAAGTGGCAGGTTAACTGAGTAAGAATTATTTTCTCAAAGATTTTGCTAAAAGCAGGAAGTATGGAAATTGGCCTGTAATTGGCTGGATCAGTGTGGCTACCAGATTTGTAAAGAGGAACAAGTTTGCTATATTTCATGAGATCAGGAAAAACACCTGCGTCAACGCAACTATTGAAAATAAAGGCCAAACAAGGAGCCACTTCCCTGATGATTGAACTTAGTACTTTGGTGGAAATACCCCAGAGATCCTCAGTATTTTTGACGTTGATTAATTTAAACGTTTTAACTACATAATTAGCATTTATATGACTAAAGATAAAGATTTCATTACATTTTACAACAGATGATTCTAACAATTCAACCGCCATTGAAGTAGAGGAGTTTAGAGATCGGGTGACAACTTTTGGGATATCAGAAAAGAAAGCATCAAAAGCATCGGCGATATCTTTTGCATGTATAAGAATTGAATTATTAATTTTTAACCTTATTTCTCTATTATGTGGCTTTGTTTTACCGGTTTCGTTATTTATTAATCTCCACGTTGCTTTTATTTTATTTGATGAGTTTACTATCTTTTTCCTCAAGAATAGGCATTTGGCTGTGTTACAGACTTTTTTAAATGTTTTCGAGTAGTTGGTTACATACAGAAGGAACGCAGGATCATGTAACATAGCTTTCCTATCACTATAAAGGTTATACAGTCTATCCCTACTTCTATAAATGCCGGGAGTGGCCCAATCAGTAAATCCGACCCTGTCTCTCACTGAGCAAGTTTTAAGTTTAAATACTTCATTGTGTTCTTTGCATAAGGCATCAAAAAGTTTGGTAAATAGTTTATTAGGGTTATCAGAGCATGATATATTAGCTACAGCTAGTTCAACTTTGCTTTGAAAATTCTTAATACGGCTCTCTGTGATAGGCCTGTAGGTAAATTTTTCAACATCGTTACTCTCTTTCAAATTATAACTAAATTTAACACTCTGGCCATAGTGGTCTGATTTGAAATGAGTGATTACTGCTTTGTAGATTGGAGATTGACTGCAGTAAATATTATCTAAACAAGTGGCAGATGTTAGGGTTACCCTAGTAGGGTCATTAAAAAGATGTTGTAAGCTAAAGCATTTGAATAAATTGAGCAATCTATCGGCTAGGGGATTTGCTAAAATATCTATGTTAAAGTCGCCACACACAATGAGATGTTTTCTACATGTAAATACTTTCAGCAAAACTTCTTCCATAGTACATTCAAAAGCTGCCTGATTTGCGTCGGGGGGGCGATAAACACACACTACTAAATGCCGCTCCAGTTCTACACAAGAAAGTTCAATAGTCCTTTCAATAGATAGATTTACAATATCTTTCCTTTCTTTATATTTGAGACTATTTTTGATTATAATTAGAGAGCCACCGCGTATAGCAGCTTTTCTTTTATAGGAACTTGCAAAACAATAGCTATTGTAAAAGGGAAGTAATTGATTTTTAACAATCCAGTGCTCGGTCACGCACATTATATCTACATTTAAATGATTTAAAAATAATTCTAATTCTAGGACTTTGCTGGGTAAGCCTTGTATATTCTGATGGACTATGTGAAATGTTGTTGGCTTACCCATTGTATATATCTAGCTATACTGGTATGCTTTATGATCACATTGCCAACTAGCTCATCGTGCCGGTTTTTTCATTATTACTTATATTACGCACATTATAGTGCGTAACATTTAAGCCAGAACATCTCGGATATGACGTACCTACAACATAAAGATGTCGGAAGTAAAGAAAAATATCGATATATCGATATTTATAAAAATATCAATATCGGCCTCGTATCAAGGAAAAAATATCGATATATCGGTAAAATTTTCAGAGAAGTTTGCAATTTAAAATAATAATATTTTAGACAATGCACATTTTTTAATACACAAAAACCTTAATAAAACAAAGGAATTATTTTTATGGAAAATTTTTATCTGTATTTAGACACTAACGAGTCGCGAACACACAAACACTAACTAAACTGATTAACTGACTGAATTACTTTACTGAAAATAAAGAAAAACAAAATGGACTCCCAATTCCCAAAATTGACAAACCAAAGAGGGACAAACAAATGGGCGGCCGGCGGCGCCGCTGCACACCTCTCTGCACACACACAAATGTAACGCAAGCAAGCAACAAATCAAAACATTCAATAGATAATAACGTCTTATTATTTTATCTATGGCTCTGCATCTGGTAGAGGAGGTGATTTCCTTCGTCCGAGATCTAATTTGACTCAATTCTACCAATACCTATCAGTTTCAAATTGCGCATGCAAACGAAGCATTTACAAAATTGTGAATTGGGAGATAAAGCTAAGCAATAATCTTAATTTTATCATTCTTTTTCATTGTTTCGTCATGTATTTATAAAATAAAAGCGCACGCACGCAAACCGTGCGTTCATTGGCATAGCAGTAAACATCTTTGTTGGATAGGTTAATGCATGAACAACGGGGTTTGAAGATTTTTGTATGGAGGGTGGCCCTAAGATTTAGTTAATTTTTTTCAAAATCGCTGCGCACAATAAAAGTTATACATTTGGATAGAGGACACTAAAACAAACGAAAAATATTCTATAACTTATTGTCCTAAAGCATCAGGATTCTGAGATATTATTCACAAATGAAAATAACTATCATGTGAGAAGGTAGGATTACTTGTGAATTACATGAGCTCATGTTGCATTATACTATCCCAACATCAACGCAAACGGTGCGTTGAATGGCACTTGCGATTAAATTTCTCTTAGCAGTGCCACCAACGCATGTGGTGCGTTTAGCATTTTTAAATGGGTTTTTGTTATTTATGGGGGTTTTTTCATAAAAAAAACATATATAATTACGCATTTCCTATTGTAATCCATAGTAATATTAAGTGGCACCCAGGTGAAGTTTTTAAAATTTAAGTGGCAATGAATGGGTTAACTGACTGAATTACTTTACTGAAAATAAAGAAAAACAAAATGGACTCCCAATTCCCAAAATTGACAAACCAAAGAGGGACAAACAAATGGGCGGCCGGCGGCGCCGCTGCACACCTCTCTGCACACACACAAATGTAACGCAAGCAAGCAACAAATCAAAACATTCAATAGATAATAACGTCTTATTATTTTATCTATGGCTCTGCATCTGGTAGAGGAGGTGATTTCCTTCGTCCGAGATCTAATTTGACTCAATTCTACCATGCC
The DNA here is from genome assembly GCA_963931895.1 of Eupithecia pulchellata. Classification (NCBI taxonomy): domain Eukaryota; kingdom Metazoa; phylum Arthropoda; class Insecta; order Lepidoptera; family Geometridae; genus Eupithecia; species Eupithecia pulchellata. Next base: position 13,072,211 of record OZ007529.1, read on the forward strand.
AATACCTATCAGTTTCAAATTGCGCATGCAAACGAAGCATTTACGGTTTTGATTTGAATGCTAGTGACTTTATTCAGATAGTGACTGATGCTAATAAGTAAATAACATAAATGAAATACGCAAAAAAATATCGTTTTTATAGATATTTTGTATCGATATACTTATCTGATCAAAATATATCGGCTAAAAATATCGATATATCGAATTAAAAATATCGATATATGGATATTTTTTCAGCATCCAACCATCATCCAACATACAACATTATTGTTTTCTAGCAAAAAATCTATTTTGTTTGAGTACGTTATAAGTGATAGTGTGCTTTGCGGTCGTTCCTGCAACCAACACCTAAATTGCAATAAACTTGATGCGGTGCATGCCTTGCCCTCGTATTCACGGCACGAGTACAGACCATCTAGATGGTATAAAAATCTATGAAAAAACCACTGAACTGAATTGAACCAGAGATATTGTTTCCCAAGAAGAAGCAAGAAGTCAACATTTATGTACAGTCAAATTGTCCTTTTTCTTGTTCGCTCATGAACTAGGTAGAATTGGCAGAAAAGTGGCAAATCAGGCACATAGGTAGTGCCCACAGAATACCTTATTATAAACGGTAGTGCCTTACGAAGAAGCTTTCTTTATTAGGTAGGTAGGTAGGTACCTAATCCCTTTTTAACTACTATAATAATGTAAAGATGAACGCGCCGGCGGCGGCGCGGCGCGGCGCGGTGGCGGAACATTTCTCTTAGAACTGTGAGCGGGCGCTTCAATCGTTGAGGAACTCATATTATGGTGGCACTTCACATGGCTATTTGTATTTGTGTATTTGGCATATTTGGCAAACAATTACCATGTGTGGACAGTTTATTTGACAAAGTGTTCGCCTTATTTGCCTATTTGACAAATAAGGCCAATACCAAATACGCGTTACCGTGCGCTTGTCGGTTTCTCGAGGCACATCAAAGCAGTCAAATAGGCAAATACGCAATAAGCCGTCCACACAATGGCCATATTCAGAAGCGCACGCGCCGTGGACCTTTACGGAGGTGCAGTATCTTTGTGTCAGCGTCTTGCTCTCCATGGTCTTTTCAAAACTTTGTATTTTCTGACGCATAGCATGTAATAGTAACATGTATTTAAATAATAAAATCCCGCTGCAAGTTGTAGCACGTCCATATTGTTGGTAAACACCTGAGTCTGCTGCTAAATGTTTGTGTGTTTGTTATTTGAGTGCCATGTGTGGATGGTCGTATTTGCCTCTTTATGAATGTTCGTCTGAACGTCATATATTTTGCCAAATACAACAAACACCCAATAGCGAACACAAATAGCCATGTGAAGTGCCACCATTATACAAACAAACAAACATACAAACAAACAAACAATCAAATCTTTCCTCTTTATAATATTAGTATAGAGCAGTACAAGGCTCTGAGCAATAATACAAGTGCAGTCCAGAATAATCTTACTGTTTTAAGCATGGTTTTAAGTTGTTTATTTTTAGTAAGTACATAGCTTAATCTGTGCAAGACTTAAAAAATGGGTCTTGTCAGGCCCTTGTTAATTATTTTTTTATAATTAGTAGGTAAATAATGGTGTTGTTGATGAATAAATAATGCTGGACAATCCACACAGCATCATATAGCCCCAAGCTAAGCAGAGCTTGTGTTATTATATAATAGAAAACAACCAGAACAAATATCTTCAAATCGAACAAATTTTTGTCCCTCAACCTCCTGTTTCACATTTATATCAGTATGCTTCTGGCGCGCACCAAAATATTTGACTAAGTATATCTTTATCTTATTGATATCTGACTTGTTGAATTAAACTTTTCCAGGAGCACAATGACACCCGAGCCCTACACCTGTGATCTGGATTCAGAAACCAATACCAGCCTCAAAATATATTTGTTCAAGAATGTACATAATGTTGAAACAATACGAAGCAATATCCTAAAGGGTGCTTGGAACTGTGCAATAATAAAGCCAAAGCTAATCATAGATCCCTTCCAAGTGGCCATAGCGGCTAACAAAGCGGTGCTTGCTCTTAAACAAAACTGCATGGTCACTCGAACTGTCTATTCAGAAATACTGTTCAATTTATCACTTTCAAAGAATATATCACAAAGCTTGAGCAAGTTTGGAATAGAGAAGGATCAGGAGCTGCTGGTGTGTTTCTTGGTGACTCCGGAGAGCGACCCTCGTGGAGACATCCTTCCCCAGATTGAGGGAGAGCTCTGTCCTATCTGTGAACTCGGCAGCTTTACTCAAGAACAAGATGTTAAGCAAGTCTATAAATTAAACAATTACACATGCAAAGACAGCTTACTAGAAGTTGTGGTTAGCAGAATGGTTACAAAAAGCTTTGTTTCACACTAAAAAGTAACAATTAAACAATATTTTTTTATAGCCATTTTATTTAATAACATAATTATAATCTTAATGTAAATTTTAATTACCTACATAAAGTAAAAGCTATTTAAGAATTTTATGGAAAATGCTGATTTATTTTTTTAAAAAATAAAAAAGAAACTAATGAAAAGCGTGAGAAACAGAATGTTTAAAAGATTTGTTGCTACCTGGCACCATTATTAGCAATGATAGGAGGAATATGTAGTGCAATTTGCCGAGACTTCATATATTTGTTCAGGGGTTCTGGTCCTTTTCTATGTATAATAAAAAATATCTATCTATTTAATAATATTGTATTATGTATATCAGTCATCCATCTAGTACCCACTGCTTAGCTTGAGGCTAGATGGTGCTGTGTGGATGGTCCAGCATTATTTATTTATTTATATTTTTTATTTATTTAAAATTTTAAATTCATATGGTTATCTTAACATGGACTGGACATGCCACAAGTCCCGGGAATGTCATGAGAAATTATTATTTATATTGTTTGAACTATGTAAAATAATATTTTCAATATACATTCATAAGATTGATATTATCAATTCATCATATTATCAACGAAGCTGAACTTACCGCCATTGGTATTTACTTTTAGTTAAGGCTCCGGCGACACGGAGGAATTTTTCCAAATATATACGAACATAATACCAAAGTGATTTGTAATTTGAGCATATTTTCACCATGATCAGCTATTATTTGGTTTAAAAGTGTATTAGTGTAGGTTTAACCTACATACTTGATGATACATGCTTGAACCTAACAAAAAATCCTCGCGCGTCCTCGACGCTACGCGTTCAAGCATGTATGCATTTAACCTGACCCTTAGACTTAGGCTGATGATAACCCTACGACGCATAGAAGACCACTACGGCAAGATTTTCTTTCCATTATATCTGCTGAGAGTTAACTATTTTTGCTGTAGGTAACTTTTTTATTTAGGTACTTTAAACCAAATCGTGCAAAAGTTTAACCTGAACAGTTTTTTCACCTTCTACGCTTAGGAAACGCCTCGACCCATTTTGAGTGCGCGTCACGACAATGTTTGCGTTGAGGTACCTAGACCGTCTCGGGTGCAGCGGGCATTCCCAGAAGTTGGTGCCTACATTAGTAGATAGTAGGTTCCAATTACCTCTCATTGGATTGAGCGGGTCGGGTGCTGGCTGGGTGCGGTGAGTGATTGATGATGATGATGACTGATGGATGAAAGACCACACAGCCGCCGCAGCCCTAGCACGGGGATTGTTCTCTTCTCTAATAGGGTTGAATTGACAATAATGACATTGCATCGCAATATATTGTACATATGTACATACATATACACTAAGGAAATAATTTTCACCGGGGAGGGCAGGCGGGACGCGGCGGGCATCTAATATAATATAGCCCATAGCATACCTATTGTTCGTTTGGGCTTGGGCATCGAGTACGTATCCTGTAGAGGCGCCATACAAAAACCGTGCATCTCTGTAACCCGTCTGTGGTTTAGCACTTACTTATTTAGAGAAGGAACTTGCTGGTTCAGGCTATCGATATCGATACTTCAGGTCAAGCATGATATCACACAATACCGATTAAGATGTAATGTTTTAGCTTGTGATATTTGAACGATTGAGTAGGTTTATTGCTAGCTATTTGTAAACTTATAAATTAGGTACTTTTTTGAAATACTTTTTTGTATCTAGGTTTTTTTGATTATTGTGTGTAGAAGGGTCCCGTAAGAATTTTATTGTACTTTGAGGAACTGTTATTACATCGGATTAAATTTTTTCGAAGATTTCCTACACAACATTATATCGAAAGATATTTGGCAAAACTTACAAGACGATAAAACTGGATTCCAACGAAGTAAGACACCGTCGTTTCTCGAAATTTTCAAAAAAAGGCATTTTATAATAACACCATATATAATACTATTGTGCTCATTATTATTATTAGTGAAATATTAGGTCCTTACATATGAAATTGGCGTTTTTCGTACTGGCCACTTTAATCACAAATTTCTCCTCTTTGGTAAGGAATTCCAAATTCAAATTTGTACAGCTATAGACTCATGTATTTGTGCTTCGATGATCGTCATTCATTTGTTTTTTTCTTCTGTTTTTTTCTGTTTGCGTCACTCATTTTACAAAATGGAAAACTTAAAATATCGCATTATTTACGAGTACGAGTTCCGCCGTGGCACTAGTGCTGCGGAAACAACTCGAAGGGTGAATGATGTGTATGGCGGTCGTGTTGCAAAAGAAAACACAGTTCGTTTTTGGTTCCAACGTTTTCGTTCTGGAAATTTCGACTTGCAGAACAAGCCTCGTGGACGGCCTGAGACTCAAGTTGATAATGAAGAGTTGAAGGCTATTGTGGAAGCGGATCCATCGCAAACCACGTCCGAGTTAGCTGCAGGCTGCGGTGTTAGTGATAAAACTGTTTTAATTCACTTGAAGCAAATTGGGAAGATTAAAAAGCTTGAAAGGTGGGTACCTCACGAATTGACTGAAGCAAACCGGCAAACGCGCGTCGACTGCTGCGTTACATTACTAAACCGGCACAATAATGAAGGTATTTTAAACCGAATCATTACCTGTGATGAAAAATGGGTTCTTTACGATAATCGGAAGCGCTCAGCGCAATGGTTGGATCCTGGCCAGCCAGCCAAATCCTGCCCCAAGCGAAAATTAACCCCAAAAAAGTTACTTGTAAGCGTTTGGTGGACTAGTGCCGGTATTGTTCATTACAGTTTTCTCAAATCTGGCCAGACTATTACGGCTGATGTCTATTGTCAGCAATTGCAAACCATGATGGAAAAGCTAGCGGCTAAACAACCTAGGCTGGTCAATCGCTCCACGCCACTGCTGCTTCACGACAACGCTAGACCACACACTGCGCAACAGACGGCTACTAAATTAGAAGAGCTTCAATTGGAAAGTCTAAGACATCCTCCGTACTCCCCGGACCTTGCTCCAACAGATTACCATTTTTTTCGAAATTTGGATAACTTCTTGCAAGGGAAAAAATTCAACTCCGATGGGGCAGTCCAAATCGCCTTCAAAGATTTTATTGATTCCCGTCCGACTGGTTTTTTTAGTAAAGGGATCAATGAACTACCTATAAGATGGCAAAAGTGCATAGAAAATAATGGTTCATACTTTGATTAATTAAATATATTAGGTATATTAAAAAATATTCGACTTTTTGTTCCTCCCATACAAAACGCCAATTTCATATGTAAGGACCTAATATTAATTAAATGAAACAAAGTAGCATTATTAAATTTTAAAACATAAACAAATGAGCATTATTTTATTAAAAATCATTAATCGTAAATATGAAACTCGCCAAAACATCGATATAAGAATCAGTTTTACCCCATCCCTTTTTATCAAATGACATTGCTTCGGCCAATGACAACAGTCGACACTTTTTATTATTCTGTGTACTTTTTGACTGAATATTTTCTTAACAATCATATGTGACATTTCAACTCTACTGGATATGTACTCGATGGGGCTTGGGCAATACACAATTGGTTCACTAATAATTAAATATATAAATAATGCTGGTCACACACAGCACCACCTAATTGTTTTTTTTTATTTATCTTGTTTTACGCGGGGAATTTTCGCTGGCCACTGGTTTGAAATGATGCAAGGCAGCATTTTTGCGAATGCTAATGTTTCCGTCCCAATGGTGTCGTCAATGAAAGGCCGAAGTGAGCAACAGACTGGCTGTTTTTTTTTACTAGAACAGTATGGGGTGGCAACCACGACCAGAGAAGATACAAGGGGCCGGTAGGTATGTTCAATAATTATAATGTACTCTGTGGGTATGTTTTTTACACATCAGCATCAGCATTTTGGGACCCTGTAGTGGCAAACCGTGAGTTAAAAATGACTGATGTCAGTAAATAATAATAGTATATGTTAGGCCTATGTCCAGCAGTGGACTATTATAGGCTGGTGATGATGATGATGTCAGTAAAAAGGTTGGTTTATGCTGATTGACTCAGTTCTATGTACGGATTATTTCACTCCACGAAAGAAATCCGCGAAAATAGCCCAAATCAGGACGCATCCTCCTTTCTCTGAAACAAACCTAATTCTTGTAGGTACCTAATGACTCAAGTCACAAAACTATAACCCATATCATATCTGATCTAGGTACACGATAAAATATTAACTCGGTACTTCAGTTTTATATTAAATCACTGTAGAAAATACAACGAGTGCGGGGTTTTATATCTAAAAATTCCAAGTGACTAAAATTATTAACACTAGGTACTACTGCAAAAAACTTTAACTGGTTGTAACAGGACGTTGGTTTCCAAGTTTTACCGCGCGGGGCTTTACGTCTTAAAGCGAACAAACAAATATTTTGTTTACTAACATTTTAGTATAGTACATACCATACTAAAATACTATATAATATAGTAGTATAGTAATTCCAACAGTCTAATCAGTTATTGATATATACACCTAGATACTTATGTAAGACTAGGGGTCCGCCCTGGCTTCATACGTTTATTTAATTAAACTTGAAATTTTTTATTCACTTTGGGTAACATTACTGAAGTCACAGATAACATAATACTAGTACACTGAAGTTTTCAAATGGATCCCTAAATATTGTGAAAATATTCTATATCCTTTGTACATCAGAGATAATATAGGAAGCTAATGGTAAAACAATTTTTAAAATCGGTCCAGTAGTTTCGGAGCCCATTCAATTAAAACAAACAAACAATCAAATCTTCCCTCTATATAATATTACTACCTATATTCATTAATAATGTGTAACATTCGCGTTACATTTAACCTATTGGTAATGGAGATTCGTCTTACTTCGTAGGAGCACTTGCCCCCGCAGCACTACACACGGATGTCTGGAGATGTCTAGCAACTTGCTTGTCTAACAATATACGATGCAGTGTTTGCGTAGGTACCGGCCGTGAATAAGTTGACAAGTCGAAAGTGCACACTTAGGACTTGTCAATTGACGACCTCTGTGACGCGGAGGGCGAAGGTCCGCCTGCGACGCACGCGATTACCGCACCGGGACGGACCTGCAGATATTTGTTCAGGGTGTTCTAGTATATATCAGTCATCTAGTACCCATAACACAAGCTCTGCTTACCTCATTGTTACAATGTAAGTTCAAGTAAGTTGTATACAGTAATTCTTTGCGAATGTGACCTGCTCTGTACGCTGTAAGTGTTTACCTCTCGTGTGTTCAGTGGTTTAGAGTATCTTATAAATAAGAATAATTGATAAATAAAGAAATGTAATAAATACCTGCCTGAAAAACCAACTTTTTTAATTTTTTTGTATGGGCCTTACATGGTTCCATGTTGCCCCCACACTGTCCCAGGTAATAAGCACTGTATAGAGCTTACATGGATAATTTACTTGAGTGAAACTGAATGAAAGAGTTCATTTAATATTTGTTCAAATGATCACTAAATTTATTGACTTTTTACATTTATAATAACAAATGCTGGTTTGACCACTGCAACCCACTGCAACCCGAGAGCTACCGGTTGTTTCATTGACGCTGACATGTCTGCGATAATGATAACATAACAAAGCATGTATGATTTTACATAAGTTCTAGTTTACGTCGAACACAGGTTTCTCTTACAACTAACAAAAACCTACTCAAACTAAAATGGCATCTATGTTTTAGTTTACACTGTAGGAACATTCCGTTATTTACTCATAAAACAAAATAAACTGTTGTTTCACTAATTCTTAATCAAAAGCTATAATCATACAAGCTAATGTACTATGTAATATGTTAGCTATATTAATTACAATAGGAGTGAAGTAATGTACACAAGTAAAATAGTATGTAGCACCTCTTTGAACACTGGTTGATCCATGCCACACAGCACACAGCAGACTGTTGTGATTATGAGACAAAAATTATGAAAATTAATTTAAAACTCATATAGGAATCTATAAAATTGGCAGTGGCAAATAATCCTATGATTAAAGTACAATTGCATAGCGTATAGAGCTAATGTTAAGCTTATATCTGTTGGATAGCAATAAATAATGTTGTTCAGTGTTCACCCCAACCCAACACAGGGTATTGTCCTATAATAAATACAATTGTGTAATATATACAGGGTTATAGGTAGATGATCAATAACCTCTTAAAGGCGAAATAGGTAGATCAAGACCAACAACTTTGTTCTACCTATAACTCTGTATATTATAAGTGTAGGTGCCACCCATAACTTAAACAATTGTTTTGAAGATGTTCACCGGAAAAGTAAAGAGAATACAATAAATTGTGGCCATAGAAATATGAAGTTTTGTTTGTATTTCAATAGAAGTATTAAAAAACTGTTTAACTGAGATAAAACTGTCACGGGGTAAATGTTTTTAAAAATATTCGTGACGTTATTTACATTATGTGTAATTCCAAACTTTCACTTGTAAATTCGCTTATAGACAAATTCATATTTGATCTATTTAGTTTTCAATAGAATGTCCATAAAGTATTTGTATAGTTGATAATATACCTAAAGGTGGAAAGTGACGTTGTTAAAAATAGCCCGTATTTTGTGATTTCTTTTTTTTAACAACATATAAAGCTATTAGCAGTCGAGTACGGACATCATAAACCATTTTCTAGTCTGCCTCCAAAACGATATTTGATTAAAAAAGATTAAACTTTTAATAAGTAAGAACCCGTTTTTTTCTTGCATTACATCTTAAGATAAAAATTGTATTATTCCAGTGCACATGCCACACTCTTAATTCTATACTTGAAAAATGATTTCGCTAGGTACCCATTTGGCTCACTAGTTTGCATTACAATGATTATTAATTTAATAAATTTGCTTTTAAACATGTCCATTATTCGTATAAATATATCTATGAAACTACCTACAATTCATAAGCTTTGATTCAATGAAACTTTATAAATAGAAATGTTTTGCACATAACAAAAATTAAACTATTGTAGTACATTACTATAATATAAATAGCTATTAATATCTAATATAGTTAAATAAACCAGCGCCTATGTATAGTAAATAGCAGAAAGAAGTTGATGACTAAGTAACAATGTGTAGCACCAAACATTCGTATGGGGGCGCCCGCGCCCTCTGAAGCTACCTTTAGTCCACAGATTGAACAACTTACATATACAATAGTATCTTAGGAGACAGCACGCGCCATCTACTATCGATATTATATTTGTACAGTTATATTTTGGCGCCTTACGTGTAAACAGCTAGTTCTTAGATTAGTATCGTACAACCAGTTAATGACTATTAAGCATTCTGTGGGATTTCTCACAAAGTCCATTGCCCTTTCTGGTGAGAGGTAGTCGAGTGAAAGAATAATTTATGAATAAAATAGATGATTATCGAAAGCTTACGCTCGCTCCGTCTACGATCTGAACCCATTCTACTATGATCAGCAGATATGCCGCGGAAATCTTTGACGTCAGAGCAAGTACACCTTTTACCTGCGGACTTAAAATATGAGGATCCCATGCTTTCCCTCTCGAATCCGCATTCAAACAGACATCATTCGAGATGACGGCATAAAATCACATAAGTGCGGAGGTGACTATGAGTTTTGTTCTGGCGCCAAAAAGTTTAATAGGAGCACATTTTTGTTAAGCATTAAGTATCATAATAATATTCTACTGCCAAAAGTTCTAGGGGGTTTTAATAAGAACCCTTTCACAGTCCGACCTACGTAAAGATACGTAGCAGGAGCAGGGTCGGTTCCGTGGACTGTCGAGTGTTCTATAGTCACAAGAGCGCGGCGGCCGCGTCGCGGAAGGACGCGAATGCTTCTTGGGCCGATCGATCTCCTGCGGAAAAGCATCATAATTTACAATGGAGTTATAAATTAGTTTGAAGTCTGATGTTTCTGTTGACAAGTAGGAGCTATAGCAACCAGTCTGCGGAGGGTTTTAAAGACGTTGCTCAACTGTCGCCTGATATATTCCGTCCCCTACATAGTACAGCAATATATTTTAGCTTGCGTTTAGCTATAGCTCTGCTTCAATTTCTTCAGTTGTTCAGTATTTGCTAGGCAGATGCCTCTATGCGGAGCATGGCTTCCATTAGTCATCATTTATTTTAAAAACTAACATTCATTTACAGAGGCATCTTATTTTAATCCATACTAATATTAAATAGGCTAACGTACTTCTGTGTCTTTCTGTGTATGATCTTTTTACGCCGACGGCTGAACGGACATTCATGTGACATGATCCGTCTTAACACTTCGATGGTTGTAGGCTATGTGACAACAGATAACGATGGGGGGTCTAACGAGATAGCGGGGTTTAAGTAAGGGTTGAAACTCTCAATGTAATTAAATGCTCGTGTGGGGCATCATTGCAAAGGCTAAGAGGAAAAGTTGATACTTTTAAAAAGTTAGTACTATTCAAATCTGTTTCTCAAAGGTGTGTTCCAAACAATGGCCTTTACATTACTTAATGAGCAGAAAACATTCAAAAAATATATCCAGCAGCATTGAAAGTGTGGATCCTTACCGGATTGTAAGTTCGTTCGTCACCGGCGTCCCTCCGACATGAACACCGTGGCCGAGGCATCTTTAGAACCCGCGCCCAGGACCAGCCTTCGAAACCATACAATAGTATAAGTATCATGAATAATAATTTAATGTAGAATCATTTATTCAGATAAATAAAGGCTCAAAGATACCTGTTGGAACGATGACACTACCGCTGCTTTAATAACTGTTTGGTAGTGTCAACGACCGACCTAGATTTCTAAATAATTATATTAACATAACACAAGCTCTGACTATAGCTTGGGGCCATGATGGTGTGGATTGTCAGCAATATTGATGGACCTCAAGATACAAGCATTCATGCTTAGTTTGAGATCCGCCGGCACTGAACTGTTCATTATTCCAACTGTTTTGGTAAATAAATAAATAAAAATAAATAATACAGGACAATCCACACAGCATGATCTAGCCCCAAGCTAAGCAGAGCTTGTGTTATGGGTACTAGATGACTGATATACATAATACAATATTATTAGATACATAGATTTTTTTGTATTATACATATAAAACGACCAGAACACCCTGAACAAATATTTGTGCCGAGGCGGAAATCGAACCAGCAACTTCCTGCGTCGCAGGCGGACCTTCGCCCACCGCGGCACAGTGGTCGTCATTAAATTAACATAACACAAGCTCTAGCATAGCTTGGGGCTATGATGCTGTGGATTGTCCAGCATTGTTTATTGATTAATATTTGTCTAAAGGCGGGAATGGAACCCGCAGTGTCTCAGTGTAGTTGGGCTAGTACCTGAGTGGGTGCAGCGCGACGCAGGAGACGGGCCCGATGCGCGCCGCCATGAAGCCCTCGTTGTACTTTATGATGTTCAGCTCGCGCCCCTTCAGGTCGAAGATAGGGATCGACTGGTTCGAGGATCCGCTGTCGATACGGATACAATGTTATATGTTTCAACATTCGATACATTTCTTCTCTGGTATGGTAGGTATGATCAAGTGATTTTATAAATGGCTGTAGGTACCAGTTACTTCTATACTAATATTATAAAGAGGAAAGATTTGATTCTTTGTTTGTTTGAATGGAATAGGCAGAAACTACTAACAGATTTGTCAAATTCTTTCACCATTAGAATCTTAAATTTTCCCTGATGAACATAGGCTATAGAATATTTTCAAAAAAAATAGGGATCTGCATGAAAAATTCAATAATTAAACCGTGCGCTACTGTATTCAAATTATTTTTTTATGAATGACTTTGCTTGCTTTTTCTCTACGGCCAGTGTCAGTTATGGAGTGTCAATATGGAGTGTTGAGTCAATGTCAAAAACCTCAATGCTGCAAAAAGAGGGAATCCATATAAAAACTGTGAAACCCAAATTGTTAGTGTGTATAATTTATGAAATTTTTGTTTAATACCCGTGAGAAGCCGTGGCGGACCGCTAGTCGGAGATAAGGGGTAGGTAGGAAGTGGTCAATTTTTCGATTCTTTTCAATTAATATTAATTGATAATTTTCAATGTATGAAACTATGTCAATTTTTAAATACTCTTTTAAATGCACAATACCATTAATTTGATGTCCCATATAAAGTATTATTTTTACAGACTTCATTAAATTATCCTCTATATTTCTAAAAAGTCCTCTCGAAACGGCTGACGTAGCTGGTTTCTGGATCTGGCCTCCTTTCAAAATATTACGAGACGAAACTTTACTTAGTTGAAGAACGTCTCCCCTTCGGACATCTCCGCTTCCGTGGAGTCTGGCCCGGTTTCTACAGGTAAAGGTTTTTATACTCTAAGACAATACTATCATCATCATCATCATCAGCCATCTTAGTCCACTGCTGGACATACACTATACACGTATAATTATAGGTACTTGTACTTAATCTACGAATTGAGTTTCAACATCCATCTGTGCTCCAAGAGTTTGGCAGTTTCTACGCTGTTCTCAAACAGGATACCGAGCAGGTGGATAAAGGATGAAATGGGGGGAAAACATAAGTATATTGTTCCTAGGGTTGGGCACCTCAAGCATGGCGACATTCATGTGTCTATGTATAATACTAGCGGTCCGCCCCGGCTTCGCACGGGTATTTTACAAAAAAAGATATTTCATGCGGAACCCTAATTTGTTTGAAAATAGTTTATAACCTATGTTCATCACGAAATATTAAGGATTCTAATGGTGAAAAAATTTCGTATTCTATTCAAACAAACAATCAAATCTTTCCTCTTTATAATATTAGTATAGATGTGAAGTAATACTCACCCTGCGATGATGTTGGCCGTGGGGTGTATGGCGAGCGCGTTGAGCGGCGCGCCCGGCAGGCGGAACGTGGTGCGCGCGGCTAGCTTGCGCGTGTCATACACGCGGATCTCGCCGTTCGAACTGGAATAATAACTTTTTTATAGAATCGTTGACGCGGGAGCTTGTCATCTGCAAATATTTACATTTGTTCTGGACTTTTCTGTTTCTTATAAAATCTAACAGTATTGAAATCTTGATATAGACCGACTGTCCCGTAACGTGCCAACCCGATATATCTAGGCTGCTATGCAGATTTCCTCGTATAACAATTGGGAGAAGTTGCAAAACGCATAAGGCGTGTATTGCGACTTGTAAAAACCGAACGAAATGACTTCGCTTCTATAAAAGTTATAATGGGTGTAGTTTATAATATCGTCAACAGAGAGATGTTTCAGATTCAATAACTTTATTCAATAATAACTTTATTTTCTTTAGGCTTACAAAATAAGCTACTGCTAGCTCCCCTAATGAGCGCCATGTTTTTAAAGCTTTACTAGCGATAAATTTCATGTTTAAGTTTGTAGCAAAATTACAGCTTTATCATGATAATACAATCGGATAATATGTGTATTGTATGTGTACCATCCAGTGACGAGTGTGT